>JAMZAV010005952.1:0-120549 GCA_024449915.1 Sweltsa coloradensis | reverse complement strand
CCCCTTGATTTAGGGTTCGAATCGGGTTCGAATCCCGTCGAGACCTGGCAATCCTGATGAAGGTTTCTTCCTATGTATTGTCAGTCGTTAATGCGAACGCAAGGGATTGGGTCATTTTTAACTGCCCTCGGACATCCCTTCACAATTATCCAAACTCCAATCTACCTATAGTTATAGGCACCTGAAGAGGACCATACATTACACCATGATCAGGTTTCCCACGAAATTTGGTAAATTAGTAACACACAACAAAAACTTGTAGAAATACAGCCAAACCTTACACACTCAAAAGGAATGAGATCTAAAATAAGGGCCAAGCTCATCTACCCTTCCACATTTGCGCATTCTTAATTCATAAACGTACAGTGTCCCATAACAGCATCCTCGAAAACTTGGCAAAATAGAATTTGCGATTATTAATTTAAACGTAATAGTTTATCCAAGTTCTTTTTTTCTAATTAATTTAAACGTAAACATGCAAATTCTATTTTGCCAAGCTTTTCGAGGATGCTGTTATGGGACACTGTACGTTTATGAATTAAGAATGCGCAAATGTGGAAGGGTAGATGAGCTTGGCCCTTTTTTTAGATCTCATTCCTTTTGAGTGTGTAAGGTTTGGCTGTATTTCTACAAGTTTTTGTTGTGTGTGATCTCATTACTTTTTCAAGTTCCATTACAAAATTATTTGTTAAAATATAATATTTTTATCAAAGTTGATTTAATTTTTATGGTATTAGCAATATCAATAGGATGTAAAATATCTAGGCCCGGATTCATGTACATCCTGGGTATAGGTGGTATAACCATGGTCCATGGTATAACGACGGTATAAGGACTGGTTAAGTCTAGGCAACTCACATCCAATTAAAACTTATGGGAAACAACAAACGCACAACTAATGTTATTTTACACCTATTTCACTGCATCCACAGCCATGTAAATCATCAGATAATCAAAAGAATATTGAAAATTTTCACCATCTTTTGTTTTACATTTTCATTAAAAGTGACAGGAGATTGCGTGAGTTTATTAAAAAAAAAGGCTTATTATTGCCGTAAATTTTGGAATAGCCTAGGACTATCATACCATTGTTTATCTGCATTAGGCTTTTAGTAATCAAAACTAGTTATTTGTGCGGGAAGTGTGTCAGAAGGTTGTGCTGGCCTAGGGTTGGCTAAGAAAGGCCTAGGGCTTGTCAAACATGTAGTGTAAGTATTTATTTATCTAGTCCTATAGCCTAATGGAACTTAAGACCTACACTGTTGTATTATAAATAATTTTCTACATCTGGGCCTAGGCCAGGGACGGTTTCTGATTTGTTTTATGAGAGTATAATGACACCTTTTCTCGTTCCACACAAAGAAGACAAATTTAAAATGTCCGCTATTTGTTTACGTATCGCACTTTCCCGCCTAACTCTGCTTGTACCGTCAACAAGTGTCAAGTAACTATAGTTACGTGTTGATGCCTAGTGTATAAGGCTTATTTTAAAACCTTTATTTGGAAGCCTTCCAGCAAACTTTTTTAACTTTTTTTTTCAAAAGAGACTATATTACTATAACCTTAATGTCCATGTAAAATATGAACATTGTAGCCCCACCCGTCTGGTCAGAATCGCGGGCCGATTGAAACTGACGAATTAGATGTTAGCAGTAGCAGTAGCAGTAGCAGTAGCTAACATCCTTAAAGTGATTTTGAGCATGTTTCAAGTCATTTTTTTCACCAAGAAGGAATAATCGTACCCCAATAAAATTTGGCATGTGTTGTCAGGTACCTAAATCCCCTCGATTGTGATAGTTTTCAAGTTCACATCACGTTACATGACGGCTGGGTAACACCTCGAAATCACCCCAACTCTGCTTGGTGTATAAGGTGCTTGAGTGTGTAGCGCACCGCGGCTTGGCTGCGGCCCCCTAACTGGCACCTAGATATTATAGAACTCAAGGGTATTACTGTTCTTCTATTTTGAATTGTTATTGTTGTCCTCCTTATGGGAAATGATTACATACTGATTGTTGATGTCGGGAATACGAAACATTTTCTCCCCGAAACTAGAACGAGCTTGGTAGTCTTGACGGGCCCCGGGAGACAACATCATCGATACCAACGACGACAAGGACTGAGGACTTTGAACATCTTCGAGGCTAGAGTTGGCACTTTATGACCTAACAGTTGACGCGCAACAAATAAACGCAAGCTGAATGTCCCTGGGGAAAAGGTAAGCCAAATTTAACAAAAACTTCAGTTAAACGAAACTTCATAGGACCCACAAGTCACCTTGTTCGATTTTGCGGGCAGTCATTGCTGCCGAACTCATTCCCCAATTCGAAGAACCATTTACGACATGGGGATAACATGGGGAAATATTGGGGGCTTGTGTGGTGTAGACCAAGAGGGTTGGGGGGGGGGGTGATACAGCTTGAATCGTAGGGCAACGCAATACCTCCACTTTCCCACTTCTGGAAACTTTCCCATAAGAAATAATTGTTAAAACCATATCCTCCCATTATAGGACAAGCAACGAAGGACCATAAGAAACAATTTTTAATCAGGGGGTGGTCCTAAAAATCAGACTGGAGCATTGGCCGCCATCTTGGAAAATGTCTGTATGCAAGTGGTTGTTTTCGTATATCTTCAAAAAGGCGGAAGATAGACGAAAAGTTATAATCCCAAAATATTCCCATTACTAGGCCGCTTCGCGCACGCTTTTTTTAGTCGCGTTGGTGGATGAGATTTTTAAAGTTTTTAGTATGCGTGGATCTTTCCCTTTCTTCATTTCTTTCCCAAAATATTTTTTTTAAAATGTTCTAATCCCAACAATTACTTTCCGGGGAATCCTTTTGACGTCATAGTTTCCCAAATGATGAAAAATTAAAAAATGTAAATCGTCAATGAAAAACCTGGTAACACATTGATTTTAAACCCTAGAGAATCGTGTGCACGGTGCTTACTTTCAGTTTCCTTAGTCTAGAAGCCGTGTTCATTACAAGAAAAGGTCTTCGATCGTGCAGGTGTCCCACTATGCGACAGTTATGAAGGTACACTTATTGAGTATGTATAACGGTATGACACAAACGGATGAGCTCTGAAGTGTTCACTAGTTAGTTTTCTATAGCGAGTTGTTCACTCTGGCGCGCTTTCCAGTGAATTGAGATTAGAGTCAGGGGTTCCACAGGATTTCTTTCTGGGTCCCTTACTATTTTCATGATGTTTATGATGGGTGATGGGTTTATGATGGTCCATCCACAGTGTATTACTTGTGAGATTCATCTATATGGTGATGATAATACCTTTTGCAGAACTATTCAATTTTCGTAGACGAGGCAACCAATCTCTAAAGGGCATACAAGCGTAGATCTAAACTTAATAAAGAACCTCGTGTAAAAACGAAAATATTTTTTATGAGAGGATGTATAATATGTATATTTAACATGGGCAAGATAAAGTCAGACGTGCAGCTGGTATTGCCCTCTTAATGAAAAATATAAATGATCGTTAAAATTTGGGTGTATTTATAAAGGTATAATATTGTGCCACCAATGAAAAATATTCCTGAATGGCATCCCACTACCAAATCCTACCTTACCAAACAAGATAACTAGTGGAAAGACTGCGGATATAGACTTACTCGTAAATTTTACCTTCTTCTCCGTCCTTATGAGGGAGATGTCATTCCTGAACGAAGGTTTTCCATAGTCTTGATGAGGAACTATTTCATCTATCTTGTAGTCTACAACTCGGTCTGCGCATGTGTTTTTTACACAATCCGGGTCCGTATCCACATCAAACTCTCCGAGTCGTATCAGGTCGCTGAATCCAATCAGGACATTGGAGAGATTAGATAAAATTAACTTCAAGACACATTCACCACAAGAAACATGCAAATCTTCCCCTCGGATACGTCAAAGAGGGATTAAATTTATCATTCATTACATCATATGCATGATATGTGATATGTACGATGATATGAAGACTGTCACTGCAAGATGGTATTTATGTAAAATTATCTGTTGTTGTACATGTACTGGTAAACCTACTATATCCTAAATACTAAATTACTTATTCCTATTTGTAAACTCATACCTTTTTATTCGAATCTGTTACTTGCAGTGTATGGCTAAGTTGAAAAAAAGCGATGAGCTTAACTTCGCCAATAAATACCTATTCTATTCATTCTATTCTATTCTATTCTATTCTATTCTATTCTATCTATTCTATTCTATTCTATTCTATTTTTATTCTATTCTATTCTATTCTATTCTATTCTATTCTATTCTATTCTATTCTATTCTATTCTATTCTATTCTATTCTATTCTATTCTATTCTATTCTATTCTATTCTATTCTAGCATGACTTTTCTCTAATTAATTTCGACACAGTCAACATTCTGACCGTTTGAGTGTAGAGTGCACAAGGTAATCTTTATAATCGACTCCGGTCATACTCACAGTGACAATCTTGGATCTCTGATGGTGCAATGCGCGGCTGTGACAATGTATTGTTGCGTGATGAGAGCACCACCACACCGGAAACTTGGAGTCAGTGATTTTACGCCTGTAATCGCACCAGAACACAATTGCCATTCTATTTAGTAAAGTATGTTTGTGGGCCCACACACGACCCCGAATACGTTCTGGATCTTTGGGCGAATTTGATTACAGGTTTGATTTTGCTTAGACTCATGTTTAACTGTATAAAGTAAACTAATGAACATAACAAACCCAAAATGATGGCAGGAGAGAGGTAGAAAAATATATAGATTAAAGAGTTACTGTCTCGGTGGTAGTTGGCTCAGGCACCTACCTGGAATGTGGGAGATGGATTTTTTTAACTTCTGAATTATATTAAATATTAACAATATCACCTACGGGAGTGTTTCCCGACTAATCAAATCGAGTAACATAGAAGACAGTGCTTAATTTGTATTGAAAATTAAAAGGGTAGTGGTACGTTATCATGAGACTTTATACAAACTCAAAGGGCGAGTAGGTAGTAATACGACATAAAAACACGTATTTGCCTAATACCCAATGTGATAATTCTCATTCTCGCTCCAGCCGAAATGATAGAGACCACCAAAATAGATAAGGTCAATATGCACACACTCGAAACCATGAGGGGGGGGGGGGAGGCGTTTTTTGAAAACAACTGAATATTCCTGCAATTAAAATATCCCGATATGATTATTTGAAGAAATAAAATGTACTCAACTTGTCAGTGTTGTTAAGTACTTGTAACATATTACCATTGACTGAGTGATGATTATGATGTTATCCTAAAATAATGTGCTTACTGAACGATGTTACTTTTTTAATAGCGCGGTTGTTATAGCGCTCTTTTTTCATTCTTGGCTGCACAAGAAGTCAGCGTAAAATCAACATAAACTCTTGTTAAGTTATAAAGCAATGGCACAAATTGTACCCAATTTGATCAAATTCATTTTAAATATCATTGAATTTTTATCTCTATAAGGTACGAGTTAAATTGATTTATTGCCGTGGCCCTCACCTTGTATGTTTTACACAATGATATGGATTAACGACTACACACAACGTTAATTAATCATTTGAATTTAGTATTTATGACACGGGACTCAGGTCCCACAATGCAAAAATAATATACATAGTAATACAATAACTAAAATTAAGCTTAAACTAGACTAAAACTAGACTTCTACCAGGCCTCGCGTATCTTATGTGAGTGTGTTTGTGTGTGTGTGTGCGTGAATGTGTATGTGTGAGTTGATGTATCTGTGATTACTTAGGTGTGTTGAACAGGTTTTGAATGCGGTTTATACATGAATGTTTTTTAAATGTCTATGCGACTTCTGGATGTGTAAAAAGTAAGTTTGTTCTAGTACATTTAGGTGGGGACATGGTAAATAAGTTCTGGAGGTTGGTATCTGTTAAGTTATTTACAATTTTTGTACAGAAATACTAGGGGCAGTAAACTTGCGCCTGTCACCTAGAGTCACTAGATTGTTTTCATGTGCACATGTTGCACATGCAATGTTAGTTACTTCCCCTTTTTAGTATTCTCATCTTTGCTGTAGAAAGTTTCGTGCATTTAATTCCCCCCTGGTTCTACAGACAACTAAAATCTGGGTCGCTGCCCCAGACTCGTCTGTGGGTTCTCGTGTGTCCAGCAGCTGTTCCGGAAAAGTATATGAAAATCTGAATATTCACTCCTACTCACCTATTACGGCTGAAACATAAAGAAATATGTCAGGATTTAACATATTTTATAAGAGGTAATTAATTATGTGACTAAAAATAAGATTATATTATTTCTAAACACACCGATACACATTGTCAATCTCCTAAATCCATGCTAAACTCTATCGTGACACTTTAAACCCGTATGTCTGCAAATGCTAAGAAGATACAGCGGAACTTCCTGAAGTTTTGTTGAATGTATGGATAATGTTTGGAACTATGCATGTTGAGATGCATGGAAATACCTCTCAAGATGGTAATAATAATAATAAACATAAAAATAATAATAATAATAATAATAAAAAATTATAATAAAATAATTATAACAATAATAATATTAATAATAATAATAATAATAATAATAATAATAATAATAATAATAATAAACCCCAACATTTTTGGGGGTTACAAGCTAGTCAAAGTTCGAGATAAGTTGCTGGTTAAATTTCTATTGCCGCGAAATAAAAGCATTCCATCTCAAATTTTGACATCATCTTGATCTACTATGACGTACTACAAGTGACTTTGAAGGGAAGTATTAGTTTTTAGTATTTATACCATTATTTTAGTTTTATATCGTTGTCTAGACCTGGGCTGTAAATAACTTTGAAACAGTTGAATTTTGTTATATTTTGACAGTTAGTGGTAGGCATATATTCATTTAGAGGTATTGCCGCTGAAATAAAAGGGCATTCCATCTCAAATTTTGAAAATCATCTTGATCTACTAGTGACGTACACAAGTGACATGAAGGGAAGTATTAGTTTTAGTATTTATACCTTATTTTGTATTTTTATATCGTTGTCTAGCCCTAGGCTGTAAATAACTTTAAAAACGGTTGAATTTTGTTATATTTTGACAGTTAGTGGTAGGCATATTTTCATTTTAGGGGCATTATTGTAACTTCAGCAAGGTAATATATCAAAAATTAGTATAATATTTAGCTTTTTACGTAAGCACCGTTAATATTTTGCAAAATCGAAAAGATGAAGTCTTTAAATTCGTCAAATAAGAAAAGATTTTCAAAACGAAAAGGCAAGGGGGTTTGAGAAGCGAAGACCTCATCACGCCCTGAAATTGATGAATCATTGAGAAAAGTGTTTTTAATTCTTTTTAAGTGCATTGACTTTATAAACAATAACAAATAATAGGGACTTTGGGACAGATAGTAGAATAATTTATCTAGAACAAGGAAAATAGGGAATACCAGACGATGGATGTTTCTGTAAGGGAAAATCATTACAGACCACCAAAGCTGGAAAAAATGAGACAGCCCCATCAAATGGACAGAAGATATGAACATTTGTTGTGATGCGTAGCTATTATAGGGTAACGTTATTAGAGACTGTTTTAATAGGTTATCGACAAGAGCTCCATAGGGAGTTTGTTCGTGAATACCATTTTTAGAAAGTAAGTGAACAGGAATAGCTGACCAAAGAAGAATTATATTTAAAAAATAAAATGTTACCAGAAAAACATATTAAATAGAATAAAACGCGAAGTGAAGAACGAACTACAAGCACATCAAAGATGATAACGGCAAACATCAGCGAGGACAGCGAAGAAGAAGACCATTTTCCTAACCAGAGCTACTAGAACTACCAGAAATACCGGTATTCCCAATACCTGCAAGAACTTTCAAATCAAACCAGCCCACACCAGAACTTCCAGACCAACCAGAACGTCCAAAACCTATCAGAACGTCCAGACCAACCAAGAACATCCAGATTTACCAGAACGTCCAGGCCTACCAAAAAACATCCAGACTACCAGAACGTCCAGGCCTACCAGAACGGTCCAGAACCACTAGAAATACCAAACCAGCCAAGAAGATGAAGATGCGCAGCACAACTAGAGGATCAAGCACAAGAGGTAGATATGCATAACGCGATAGAAAATACACCTGACATGATCAAGCTAAAGAACATCCTAGCTTTAGCTTTTACAACAGCCATGTCAGAGTTTGCGCACATCAACCCAAACAGAAGACCATACATACCTAAACCCAAGCATTAAAAGGAAATGAAGACAGCGGTACACATAATGAACCAAAACATATTTTTTTCAGATTACACACAAGACGAACTACTTTTGCAGACGTTCATGCGGCAATTTATTGTGCCGCTGTAGCAGTGGTTAGATTTTTGGGGCTTAAAGGTAAAATCTGCAACATCTTCAAAGACAAAACAGGAGAAGAAAAGTACGAAATGGGAAAGCGACTAGTTGGGAGAATCGTTGAGCTTAGGAGAGATATCGGTCGACTGGAAAAATACCGAATGGGTTAATCGATCTAAAAATGGATAAGATACTGCCAAAATATATTTGAAAGATTCAAGGTTCACGCAAGCATGAAACACTTAACGAATTCATTCACGAATATTTGGATACACTTAAAAAAAAAAGTAAGTGCTCTAGCTAAGAGATTAAAAAGATATAAAAAATGTAGTATTAGAAAAGAACAAAACCGAATTTTTAAAAAAAAGGAAAAACAGTTTTACCAACAACTATTAGTACCGGAAGAAATAATAGGGAAATGGAACACCAACTAAGACAGAGATAGAAGAGTTTTGGACAGGAATATGGGGTACCCCGGTAGCACACAACCAAGGATGCAAAATGGATTCAAGATGAAAATAGCTAGGATGAGCGTATTAATGAGAGAGATTCAAAGGGGTATAACTATTGATGAATTAAAGTTACAATCAAGTGCTACACATAGCTGGAAAGCACCAGGTAATGATAATATTCAAAATTTTGGTATAAGAAATTTTCAATTACTTACTCACAATCAAATTAGAAAATGTCTCAACGAGTTTATAAATGGAGTTAAAGAAATACCCAAATTTCTTTACTGAAGGAGTAACCTTTCTCAAACCAAAGGACAATGACACGAAGAACCCAAGTAAATATCGGCCCAAAATTACATGTCTACCAACTATATATAAAATATTGACTTCATGCATAACAAATAAAGTATATAATCTTTGCGAAGAACACAATATCATGGCGAGGAACAAAAAGGATGCTGTAAGAACCACAGGGATGTAAAAAAACAACTTTTTATTGACTCTACTGTAATGAATCAGGACACAATAAGAAAAGGAATATTCACGTAAACTACATTGACTACAAGAAAGCCTTTGACTCAACACCACACACATGGCTTATTCAGATTTTACAAAATATATAAAATAAAACCCAAAAATTGTAAACTTTTTGAAGACAGTAATGGAGACATGGAGAACAACACTAAAACTAAAATAAAAAACCAGAGATAACTACAGATCCAATACAAATTAAACGTGGCATTTTCCAAGGTGAATCATTAAGTGCATTATGGTTTGTCTGTCATTAAACCCACTGTCACATATGCTTAACAAATTTCGACATACGGATTAAAATTAAGGACAATAATGTGGTATGCCCACACAATTTCCCACCTATTCACATGGATGACCTAAGTTGTATGCATCAAATTTTGCTCAACTAAACAGTCTAGTCAATACAACATTAGAATTTAGTCAAGATATCTCCCATGGAGTTTGGAGTAGACAAATGTAAACGCTACATATTAAAAAAGGGTAAGGTTACACAAGCAGAAGAGTTCCAGCTAGATGATGGAAATAGGATTGGAATAATGGACGATAACGATGTATACAAAATTTAGGATTCGCACAGCTGCCAAAATTTTGAACTTTAAAGTTATGAAAGCAAAATTGATAGATAACATACAAGAAACGACTAAAGTCTATCCTCAAAAACCCCAACTAAACGGGGAAAAACAAGATCACAGCAATAAATACATATGCTGTACCAGTACTGACATATTTATTCGGAATCATTAAATGGACGCAGACAGACATCCACGCGTTGGAAATATTAACTCGTATACACTTACCAAACACAGAATACATCATCCTAAATCAGCAATAGGGGAGATTGACACTTCAAGAGAAAAAGGAGGACGGGGCCTAATTGATCTGAACAACTTATATTATAAAACAAATAGACATTTTAAAAAAATACTTTTTTACAAAGAGCAACCAATCCACCCCTTCATAGGGCTGTAGTGCTAGCTGACAAATCATTAACTCCCCTCAATTTAGCAAACGAAAATGTCAATCTACAAGGGGAAACTCAAAATGGACGCTTCAAAGAGTTTACGTCTCTCAAAAAAAGACCCTACACAAAAGACATTATGATGAACTACACAAAGGTCACGTAGATATTAAAGCATCAAAAAGGTGGTTAAAAACGGGGAACTATTTGGAGAAACAGAAGGTTTTATGATGGCTATTCAATACAGAGTGATTTCGACGAACAATTATAAAAAATACATAATACAAGATGCGACAGTAAAAGATCAATGTCGAAATGTAGTGCAAGGGGGGGAAACAAACGAACAATCATAAACCGGGTGCAAGTCACTATGTCAAACGGATTACCTCTAAGACATAACCAAATAGCTAACATTATTCATCAAAAACTAGCAATCCCAAGGGCAACCTCATTGACACACAACACACCTTACTACAAAATACAAACCAGAGAAAGTACTAGATAGTAAAGATTACAATTATATTACGACCCACAGTTATAACAGACCAAAAGATACATCACAACAGACCCCGGGTTTAATAATAATTGACAAGAAGAAACAAGAAACTACCCTTATCGACGTTGCATCCCAATGTGCCATAACGTCGAGACACGTGGAAGAAAAAAATGACAAGTATAGTGAACTTGCAATTTAGATCAAGAAGATGTGGGAAACAGAAAAAGGTAAATACAATCCCATTCATTATATCAGCCCAAAGGCATCATACCGAAGAAGCTACATGAAAGCATTAAACAACTAGATCTTCAACCCAAAAGTATAAATCGAGACTCAAAAGGCAGTAATACTCAACACGTGTAGAATAGTTCGTAAATTTCTAAACTAAGAATTTATACTTCGAGATTTTGAGACAGCTTCCATCCTGACAGGTTTTCGTGGTTTCCCATAGCCGAAGAGCAAATGCTAGGATGGCGACGAGAAATCGGCCACGACCGTACAAAAGCAGAAAGAAAAAACATCATCTCCCAAACAATATTAGAATTTAAAAAATGACTTATTTTAGTTAGAGTTAAGACAAAAGTAAAATGTATGTAATAGGTAACATGGAAGTACTTGACGTAAGTCCGTACAAAAATGTTAGCTCCGGTTTTAACCGAGTTTGTATGAAATACATCCAATAAAATAATAATAATAATAAAAATAATAATAATAATAATAATAATAATAATAATAACAATAATAATAATAATAAAAAAAAATTAAAATAATAATAATAAATAATAATAATAAAAAAAAAGTCTTTTTTTAATCTTGGCGAAGCTTAAGGCCATGGAGGCCTTTTGTTCTGCTGAACCAAGCACAATACAAATTACAATTATAACTCAAGTAAAAAATAACCACACAAGTGAACAATAAAAAAGATATAAAAATGATAAAAAACATAAAAAATAGTACAAGTAAAATAGCAGGTTAATCCTACAATGATTTAACCTTTTAAAGAAATGAACATTGTCATTTTAATAATTTGTTAGATTACAAAAGGATCCCAAATAAATACGATGACATTTGTTTTAAAGGCTGATTTAGATTTTGGGAATGCCCAATGGTTCAAGGAATAGTTCCATGCTCGGGCAGCAGAACGGGAAATGAATTACTGTATAAGGAGGTTTATGTTGGAATTTTTAAAGTTAATGTTGATTGTGACCGGGTGTTGTTGTCATGGTGCAATAGAAGATTTATATTTTGAAGATAAATGGAGCTGAATTGTTTATGATTTGTGAGAAGAGAAAGAGAGTGAACATAAGTCGGTTGTTCAAAGGAAGCCAAGCAGTTCGATTCTGGATGGGGTCACATGAATCATAATATTTAAGATTAAATATAAATTTCAAGCAAGCATTCTGAAACTTTCTGCAATTTTTTGGATTTTTTTTGTGTGAGATTGTTACTGTAAGTTACGTATCACAGTAAACAATCGTGGAGAAAATGAGAGATTGACAAGCATGATTTTTTTCTTGTTGGTAAGAAATTCCTAAGTCCCCTTGAGACAGTGCATTGTTCAAAAGACTTTTGACAAATGTTTGATATGTGATCTGACCAGAGTAGTGATTCATCCGTAAGCAGTCCAAGGTTTCTTACTGTTCGAGAATAGCTAAGCAAGTCTCCATTAATATTAAGTTTTGGGATGATACTTTTGTTTAGTTTAGATATAGAAATTGTTGTGCCAAAAATAATAGCTTGTGATTTTGTTGGATTTATTTTTAAACCGATTCTATCGTCATTTATACAAAAACATCAAGATCACCATTAAAAATTTGTAAAGCTTCAAAAAAGAAATTTAATCGTAGTGATTATGTAAAGTGCAAATCGTCAGCATATAAATGATACTGACAGAACTTTAGGGTTTTTGAAATCGGTTTATGTAAAGAGAAAAAAATAGAGGCCAGTACAGACCCTTTAAGAACTCCTGAATTGACATTCAACCAATTGGAATACATCCACCTATTTTCACACATTGCTTCCTATTGGTCATATAAGAGTTAACCCAATCAAGAACCCCTGTTAGAGAAATTAAGAGTTGCAAGTATACCCAGTAGGCAGTGGGGTGCTGGCTGGATGGAATTGACGGGAGAAACCAAAAAAATTATCTGAATACCCCGAATTATATTAACAAACTCACAAAGACCAAAATAGCTCATTGGGTGACACACAGTGCGTATGAAGCAGGTGAGAATACACCCACATTTGCTGACGGCGTCGCATATTAAATATATTGTCATTTTTACTGTAGTGTACATGTTGACTTAATACTAATTATCTCGAGGTCCAATACACTTCGGAATCCAATCAGAGAACATACCGACGTGAGTTCATTAAGGTCAAGACGTCTAGTTATTTTCCGGTGAGGCTCATTTAGACGCAATACAGGAAGGGAATCGACCGACAAAACGCTGAATACTAAAGATTGCACAACTGAATAGTGCAAGTAAATCGGACTTGTTTAAGTGCACTGAACGAAGAGTGCGGAGATACGGGGAGACGAGCGACAACCGTTGACGGAGGGGGTTTCAGGAGAGTGCAACAACAATCGCAACGTGAACCACAAATGTCCTCAAAAAGAGTTCTAAGAGAGGATTGCGAATGAAGAACCAAAACAAGGATTACCATCGGAAGAGGTGAACTGAGAAGACATCCCCGGGGTTCGACTCAGGGTGTCGGAGGGGGCCCAGTCTAAACCACATACCAGGAACCACAAGCATTCGGTAAGCCATGCACACCCATTAGTAAGTCATAGAGTCAGTAGAGGTATGAACCCACGGTCTGCCAGTCGGAACTCGTAGGTTTGATCCTAGGCCAGACTAGGAGGGTTATTATTTTCATCTTTGTTACAGTGCTGGTCTCTTAATTGGATTCACGTCTAATTACTGTGTCTACACCCCTTCAGAACCACCTACCCACGATCCTGGTCCGTGCTAGTTATTTAGGCCTAAAGAGTTACGCTACGCCCCCACTTAACACTCATTTGGCGATCACCACCCTCACCCAAAAGGGCCTAATTAGCTAGCGTGACAATATCCTAGTTTACGAATGGTCCGAACTATACTAATCTGTATACGTTCAACCCGTTCCAATGGGAAAACTCATAATAAACCAGCTCATAAAAAAATCGTTAACGTCAATCATACTTTGGTATTTGCATTGATTAGCCCTGCCTACTATTCCATGGTTTGAACTGAAGTACGGTACATTTCAGGGTAACTACAGCGTTCGACGGCAACGGACGTTTTGAAGGGTGATGGTCGAGTTCTGCAATTCTTATGGTAAAAGCACTCAAACTTTGTGCTTGAGGCCTACCTCTTCCTGTTCCTTCATTTTATAATGGTTATATTTCACGCCGTAATCAATCAGTTAAACAAAGTGTCAAAATACACATGCAATGCAGGAAGGATTTTACCAGTAAGCATTCCTCCTACCAGCAAGAATTGACAATGTGTTGCTTTATTTATAAAACACACCTTCAAGCAGAACTCATTAATAATACAGCATCACCAATACACAAAAGCGGAGTAAATTTTTTTAAAAAAGTAATCGTATGGATCATACAAACGCCAAGAATTCTCGAGTGTTTTCAGGTGTTTTATTTACCTTTATCAAATGTATGTTGAATATGAAATTTGTGAAGGATTTCTGTGATCTTGACAGGATTTGTGTGCTTTTTTGAGGACTGGCACTTTTAAGACCCTAAATGTGCCTACGCATCACCGATGAGACTACATACAGTGAGTAGCAAACGTGCAACACGGTATGCCCCAAGCTGCTGTGTAGCCCCTACTATCCCGTCCGTGACGATGACCCACATGTCCCTGTGTCGAAGAGATTCCAATTGCTATGGTTCTTTGGGTTATAGTTTTCCTGCTGCATTCTCAAGTTGCCATAAAAGTGCGTTTCACTTTTTTATTTCGTAAAGAACCAACGAATGGAGTCAATTCACCTGCGGGCAGTATGGGGCCTCCTAGAGTAAAAGCTTCGGGCCCCAAAAGCCCCATCTGAGCGTAAGTCATTTGGGCAGGAAGGATACACTGTGGCGAGATCTTGACCTTGCCTGAAGCCCAAACAGATGAAGTTGAGGCGGTTATAAAGTAAGCAATCATAATCCATGCTGGACACACCCAGTCCATGGTTATCGGACCTGAAAACACCTCATGTATATAATTGGAACAGGAAATACCTACATTTTGTATATGTGTATTTTGTACCTTTTGAATGATATTTTGTTAATTAAATTTGTTCTTGTTTTCTTTTCATTCTCCCATAAAGGGGCAATTACACCCTAATTTTTTTTAACCTCATTTGCTACATAGCATAATAATGAAATGAAATTACAATTTTTCTAATCAAAGATTTTTAAAAAGACATTCTATAGTCTAGTTGTGGAAAATAAGAGGGAACAGGACACATGTTTTGGCATGGTAAATAACTATTCCCTCGGCCATGAAGTATCCGACGTACATGAAACTTTGCAAGGTTGTCAATAAAGCATGCACGGAGAGCCTTACAGTCATACATTTTCGTGATTTTGCGTTAATCTGCCAAAAATACATCACGAATTGAATTGAATCCATATTATGGACAAATTTGGACTTTCTAATAAAATCCGAAATCGTGAAAATCATTTTTTTTTTAAAACGTTACTGTAGAGCCCTTCATTTCGACTTCTGTGACAACTGTCCAAAATTTCAATCATCTGTGGTGTCAGTCAACCGAGCGAACAGAAATTTGTTAAAAACGCATAGGCCTACGCTCCTAAATCTTATTTTACCGGTTTATGTGTTGTTATGCAAAGGCCTAGTTACTAGAGCAGTGTACCAATATGATATAGTGATTTAAACTTTGAAAAAGTGCACTAATACACTCAATCACTCAAAAATATGCGTCCCGAAATTACACCTCTTCTTTACACCACGCGCCACAATTACAAAAACAAAACGAGGTGCAGAGAAGACAAGTACGTCAATAATGAACAATATCTTTTCTGTATGAAATCCTTGTGCCGGGGCCTAAAGATCGTTGAAATTTTATTTCTCATGGGAGATTCTTGATGATGGGACCAAGTTTGAAAATGATCAAGTTAGACATTTTTTACATGGATCATGGTGTACCCAACATTTCTTATTTAACTCGGTGAGTTCATAACTAATTAGCCTGAATGACATACATTTTTGGGGTTAAGTGGGTAAATACCTCTTTAAGAGGTAATAGAACACTTTAATTTTTACATTTCGCAAATAGCAATTTGAAGCATCCGGTGTGTAAGAAACTTGGCAGTCAAGCAAATATCGACAGACAAGTGGTCTTCAGTACTAGATTATCGATACTAATCTTAAATCTGCCAAAACAATTTACGAATGTGCTATTTAACCGAATCTAAAAAACCTAATAAGAGTATATGTTGTTTTAACGATTGTGTGTGTGACTATAGACTTTCATTTTTAATACCGTGATAACCGTGCTAAATTCCAAACATGTGATTTCAGTGACCCGATCGAATGGGAATATGGCTCAATCGCATGTCCTACATTCTCATTAAACTATCTTGCGTGCTTGTTTTCATGTTTACAAAATACAACACTGCAGAGTTCTGAAGTATACTCACTTGAGAGATTTTGTAAGAAAATGGGTAGAAAGTACAGCAATATGGCATTGCAATTGAAGTCTGATTGTAGTATAATCTAAACCTCATGGTTCTCCTTTACTTTTACATAGTAATTCATTAAACGAAAATAAATTGAAGTAAATTAGTTTTTAGAATACTGCCAAATTCATTCTTTAATTAATTAATTAATTAATTCAAACATTCTCTGAAGTTTATTTTGTGCTTAGACTCTTTACACTCACCTCTTTCACTGTTAATAAATTAAATAAATATTTCATGACTAAAATCATAATATGATTTTTCATAATCATCATAATTTTTGGATCATTTTTTTATGATTATGATTTTTCTAACATATATTATGTTAGATAGGCACTGCAACATTGTTCAGTTATTAACACTCGCAATGATTGATAAGACATGCAAACTATTGTAAACCTAAATGTTATTGATAGTTAACACGGACATAAAAATACGTGTTTCCGCCCCCTCCTCCTCCCCGCAATAGTTCGACCGCCCCTCCTCTACTCAGAACAACGAGTATGAACAAAACATTTTCGTATTTAGATCACACCTTCACAATCTGCATTTCTTTCGAAGAAATATAAAGGAGCGAAAGAGACTAAACGCAGAACAAATCTCATTGTATTGAACCCATTTTGTAAATGAGGGCACAACATTTTCCGAGTCCAACAGCTGTTCACATAATTGGTCATGCTGCTTATGTTATCGAAAATAGTAGACAATATAGAGAGTGTATAGTAGTTATAGCACAAAACTGATACATGATTGAAAGTGTTTCGTTATTATTGTGGTCGAAAACATTCTTACCTCTATGATAGTGATTTATTCCAAACGGAGGTACATCAGTACAGTTGATTTCTATTAAAGAATGTTGCCTGCTACACGTAGCAGGAACTTTTATTACGCCTGTAAAAGAGTTATGTTAGTAGGCTTATCAAATATACCTTGCCAATTAAATAAAAAATAATGATTGTGTGCACATAAGCATTGTATTTCGACAGTGTACATTACCATAGCATGAATTAACAGCCTATTTTACGATGCTGATAACCAATAACCATCGGTATTGATGTGGCACACCTTAAATATTGGAACGAAGTGACAATTCGTGATACAAGCAACAGATTTGGCACAGTTGTGCCAAATGATGTGGCACTGATGTGGTAGTGCTGGCTGTGTCCTTCTTCCATTCACTACAACGCCTTGGACTTCAAGAACTGTGGCTTCTTTTCGGCAATGGTGCTAAGAGACGGTATATTCCTGCCCACAGCATAGCGATTGCTCTAGCAGAAAAGAAGCATTTTCAGGATGCGATACTGTGTCCTTCTTTTCATCTAAAGGTAAGAAGTCCGCTTGGAATGCGTGCAATGAAGCCACTGCTGCGTTCCAGTCGTTATAGCTAGTCCACTCGCTCGGGTCCCAGATGACGTACTGGCATTAGAAAAATATACAGTGCAAATGTACGCCCCGCACATGACTTCTTGCAGTGTAAATGAGGCACGAAAGTACTTGTTTGCTTCCGAGCACAAGCTGCTACACCTTATCCCTCCAACCTTAGCTGCACTGTACCAGCATATCTTGCGTTCGGCTTACCAGGCAGGACAAGTCTGGGGTCGTGCTGACCAACTACCTGCTTCTGTCCCATCCCCAGTTTCATGGGGTTGGGTCCTCAAGGATGAAAAATGGTCGCCTCTATGGACAGAACTCCCCGAGATTTGGGAAGCGTGTAGGGCACTGGACACATGTGGCTGCAAATCTCAGTGTGACACTTTGCGATGTTCCTGCAGGAGAAGTGGACTCCAGTGTACTCTTGGTTGCAAAGGATGCAGTGGTAGTTTAGGTGAGAAAATAACGAGTTTAAAATCTGCCTTTCGGATTAAAATAACTGTTCAAATGCTCATAGTAATAATTATTTGCATCAGTTCTAGATATGGCGAATCAGCATCAAACGATAGACGATTAGGCTTCAGCCTACCTGCTTCTGCTTCATCCCCAGTTCCATGGGGTTTCTTTTTATATATTAGCCTACATCAAACAAGTTCAATTGAAAAAATTATGAAATGAAATAACGCGAGTATTATTAAATTTTCCCGTTCATATATTTTCCCGCATGTTAGAATGCTTATCGGGGATTGAAATTTTGAAACTAAGCTCACTTAACCATGAAAATTCCTGCTTTATCAAAATCATATCAGTTTGGTGTATGGTTTTCTCAGTACTCATAATGCATGTGTCATCTCTGATGCCAATGGTAACATTACTTTTTTTCCCCTACCTTCGGCCTCCCTAGCCTATCATAGGCTAGAGTGGCGCTCTATGGCCTTACAGTTGACGCGCCCTTACACCAACTAAACTTTGAAACCTATTTTTTATACGAATATAATTATCAAACTTACCTATATATGCAATTATTGTCGGGTACTCAATACATGACTCGCTCACTCGTCTTACAAACGACTTTGGCGTTTCCCTAGTCTGGTTGGCCAAGGAGTCCTTATAGCCGAAATGTGGGAACGTGGGTTTGTTGGGTTTGTTGTTGTGTCGAAAAATATTTTGTAATTTCTGGATTGTATTTTAAAAAGTATTAAACATGTTTTGAAATGCATAAAACGCAGTGTAGTCCATCATCTGTGACATTACTATGGAAATCATAGCCTGTACGAAATACGTGAAAATATTACAAGGTTTACTCAATCTACGAGTGGAATTTGGGGTACCTTGACGTTTCAACATTCGATAGACCTTGCATGAGCACGGCATTTCACAGCCAGGTAAATAACAAAAAAAAAATATTTTTTTCTCATTGTAGTTCAGGGGCTAAAAACCCCAAAAAATATTTTTTACCACTTGATCTATAGCACATACTACACTTAAATGACAGTTAAAAAAATTATATCTTGTAACTGTGATTTTACACGATTTTTTTTAATTTTTTTTGATCCAGAAATTGGCGAAAATTGGTGTTTTGGAAAAATTCCTGAATCGGCTTTAACCTGCTTCTTTTTTGGTCCACATAGATACTAGAGCATAGTACCAATCTAAAATGCCCCTTTATAACATCGTGTATTGAAACTGTGCCAATATACCCTCAAACACGCTAAAATATGCATTCCAAAATCAAAACCCCGTCTTGGTAATCAGCATATTTTGACCGAACTACTTGCCCAAATTACAAAACAAAATATAGAGAATTTACAGAAAAGGCTGTCGAGTACGTCAATAATGGCCATATTTTTTGGGATCAAAATCCCCCAAAGGGTCACGGAGCATAAAGATCGTCCCCATGTTATTTCTTATGGGAGATTTTTGCCGATGGGACCTAGCTCGAAAAATGTCATGTTTGACAATTTTTTGGGAGGTCATGGTGGCCCCAATAATTTTTCTGTTAGTTGCTAAATTCATTACTAGTTAGCCTGAATGAAATATATTTTTGTATTAAGCGGTTAAATACCCCTTTAAATAAATTTGCACTCGCTCGGGTCCCAGATGACGTTGTACTGGCATTAGAAAAATATACAGTGCAAATGTACGCCCCGCACATGACTTCTTGCAGTGTAAATGAGGCACGAAAGTACTTGTTTGCTTCCGAGCACAAGCTGCTACACCTTATCCCTCCAACCTCAGCTGCACTGTACCAGCATATCTTGCGTTCGGCTTACCAGGCAGGACAAGTCTGGGGTCGTGCTGACCAACTACCTGCTACTGTCCCATCCCCAGTTTCATGGGGTTGGGTCCTCAAGGATGAAAAATGGTCGCCTCTATGGACAGAACTCCCCGAGATTTGGGAAGCGTGTAGGGCACTGGACACATGTGGCTGCAAATCTCAGTGTGACACTTTGCGATGTTCCTGCAGGAGAAGTGGACTCCAGTGTACTCTTGGTTGCAAAGGATGCAGTGGTAGTTTAGGTGAGAAAATAACGAGTTTAAAATCTGCCTTTCGGATAAAAATAACTGTTCAAATGCTCATAGTAATAACTAGGAAAACGCCCAGTTGGACGCGTTGTTGAGCGAGCACCGGTACGTGCAACATGACCCGAGTACGACATTCCCATAAGGCCCACCACACAGTGTAGGCCACGGGTGTAGGCCTAACTGGATATTGACATAGTACACTATATACTATTCCAACATCTTTGCATTGTACTAATTCACGTCATGCCTTCTAAAGTGTATCTTTGTATCTTCACTGCCTCCTTCATTTTTTAACATCATTTTTCGAATTATGATTACCAATAAGTCTTTAAGGTCTTGACCGATTTAGCTAGAAATTTGGAAAATAGGAGAGAATGTTGTACTTATTGACCCTGGAACCTTTCATAACGCTCGGTACATTTTTGATTATTTTTTTTTTTTTTTTTTTTTTTTTTATAACCAACGATTGGATTTTGTTCAAAAACTATACAGCAACCCGCCTAGGTAGTATGTGCATGTGTAAAAAAATTTAGGTCGATCAGAGAAACGGTGCGACCTGTATCGAAGCAGTAACAGAAAAAAAAAAAAAAAAAAAAAAAAAAAAACAGACATTCGAGCCATAAGAGTCAAGTGGAGACGCTCGCTACGCTCGCTCAATTATTTGCATCAGTTCTAGATACGGCGAATCAGCATCAAACGATCTGGATGGAGACGATAGGCTACATGCAGCCTACCTGCTTCTGCTTTATCCCCAGTTCCATGGGGTTTCTTTTTATACTAGGGAAACGCCAAAGTCGTTGTTAGACGAGTGAGTGAGCCATGTGTTGAGTACCCGGTAACATTTTCTTTCCTCCCCCTATCGAAGGCTAACCGTTAAGTCCTAATGCGCCACTCTAGCCTAGGGGATGAGGGAGGAAAGTCCCATGCTGGTCAGAACCAGCCACGGGTAGGGGAGGAAATGGGGTTTTAATCTAATGTCATGGTCGTCATCGTTTTTGATCATCATCGTGTTGTCTTGGCCGTCGTCGTTGGGGTGGTGGTCAAGGCAAGGAGGATAAGTCCCTGAAACGATCGCCAGAGCTCGCATCCAATTTCGGGAAGTTAAAATCTTCCATGCTTATGAGCTGATGTTTGCATTTGAGTTGATAGGTATTATGTGTAAATGATAGGAATTTGAGTTTAGTTGGTGTAACGGCACGCCAAACGAAATGCCATAATGCGTCATATTGCATAATGCATAATCAAGATTGTAGATTGGATTTGATTTGATGTGATTGACCCATTCGTACAGCTATACAAATATCAAAATGTAACAACCATGTATACAAACAATATGGAAAAATAAAAGATCAATCAATCAAAAAATGAAATAAACATATTATAATATTTCCAGTATCCGGAACTCACGACGAGGACGTTGCTGTATTTGAGTTCCACCCACCACCGTTTTTAAATAATACCATTTGCCTTGTTGTTTCGTTAGTGATACAATAGTAATCTAAATGTAGATCATAATAATAGAGACAAAAAAGGCATGCAAATTGAATTGAATTAAAAAGTCTTTATACTATGACAAATAACAGATAACGGTTATAGGTGGGTCACTATGTCGGTTTAAAGTTATCTAAATCATGCATTATCAACAGTTGGGTATGCGAGCGTGTTTGGTTCGAACTTCGACCAGAAAGATGTCTTTTTTAACAATGCCTCAAAATGGTCGCCGTGAAGATATATGTTTATTGCTGTTTGATCTTCGGTGTAAACGTTATGGCCAAAGTACTTTAAATGGTTTCCCACACGTATTCTGCCTGAGTACAAGCCAGTCTTAAACTCGATTGATGATAAATTCATATAAGGACCACTTTTGACGAAATGTTGGTAGCAAAAAATTGGTCGATGCAGCGCAATGGAAAGTGCCTGTATGTGCATTGATTTACCCCAATTTGTAAGACGAGAAGCTGAATCAATGAAGCTAATTACATTCCATGGATCACCGTCACTTAGAATCATCTTTTCCGAAAATAGCCTCTATGTTCGAAGAAGGACCTAGCAGCGAGCATGCGTAACACAGAGGCCCAATCCTCGCAGCCTTTCAAACTAAGCGATATTGCATTGTACAAGCAATTGCCACTTCCGGATGTCAACACTCTCGACAATTCGTTCGCAAAGCAAGGAATAAACTCACCTGCCCTTGATAGAGGTTGAAAAATTACCTGTTTCAAGAGTTTGAAGTGGCATCAAGTCAAGTTTAGAACAGGCAAAACTCAATCAAACCCGAGTGTTCAGTTAAAGTTGCATTGACATTCGTAATGCCGCGCCTACACGCATATCTTATTTGATTGAGAACGGTTCTAACTTTGCATTGCACCACATCGTTGGTAAATAATGATTTAGTCTTAACTATTTTATCTGGAGGCAATATTTGAATGAAGACAGGTTTCGGCTTTTTGATAGTCAACGGTGTGGTCACATTATTGGTACCTTGAGAGAAAGTTTATTGCAGACGTCTTTAGGTCCAAAAGCCATTGACGTAAGCCTTGTTTGCTCAAGCTTTCTTTGTTGTAATGATCTAGATAATCTTAGAGAGTTTATTCTCTCGAATGGAAAGGATGGGTCTTTTAACAAATCTGTCAAAGCTCTTACTCTAGACAAAGCAACAAAAACTCATGCCTACAGCAAACTCTTTTGTGCCAAGTCCCACAACTGCTGAATCAAGAGTCATTCCTTGGCATTTATGAATAGTAATAGACCATGCAAGTTGTAAGGGAATCTGTTGCCGAGTACATTTAACGTGTTTTTCAGTCCAAGATCTAGAGACAGGGCATGTTGGCATAACCTTGGGATGATGAAAGGACGGTCCTTGGTAATTGTCGAACTCTACCAATATGCAGAGAGGTTGGTCAGACGGTGGTTTTGTGTTTGGAGCGTAGATTATGTCGATAACCGTACCAGTTGCTCCACCTCCATTCACAAGCCCGCGTGCCGTCCAGAGGTTGGATCGCAACATGACACGACTCCCAACAGACATGTAAATAACAGGTTGAAGTCCTTGTGCATCATCTTCGGTTCCCTGGGCTGCGGTTGTGCAATTGTGCTGTGCAGAGATTTTGGCAACAGGTCGACCAAGAGATGTTAAATGTTTCATGTTGTGTGCATATACAGTAGCCTTGACTGGTTCGAGATGGAGTGAATTTATGAATTTTAGTTTTTCTGTTTGGGGTAGTGAGTTTGTAAATCGAGTTGAAAGAACTTTCCAGTCTTCTTCAGTTGCGCAGCAGCCGTCACTTAGTGGGGATAAGAGGTCACGAAAATAGTGCCTGGCTATAGGAGAGACACCATTTTGTCGTTGCACAACAGACAGTATATGGCATTTATCAAAGGTTCTGTATGCTAACATACCTTCGTTGGAAAGACCGTAGTGTGAGGACTTGTCGCTGTAAAGAGCACGGTCACAGACGGGAGGAAGCTGTTTGATGTCTCCAAACATATACACAAAAAGATTACCAAAGGGTTGTTTTGCAAATGACGGCTTGGCCTGACGACAACGTTTGTCAATCATTGCCATCAGATTACAACCAATCATGCTGTACTCGTCTATGATTATAAATTCTACGTTCTTCATTTCTAGTTGGAATTTCCTGGCATCTTTACCAGACAAATCACAGAATGTTGATGAATTTGTCCCAATGTGCAGAGCCGAGTGGATAGTGCTTCCGTTAATGTTGAAGGCTGCTACACCGGTCGGAGCCATCAAAATGAAACTTCCGTCACCCAACACACCCTTCAAGTTTCGAGTCATTGCCTTTATTAGAGTGCTTTTTGTACCTGCAGTGCCTTGGACAATGACTCGCCTCACTACATCCACATCAGCATTTTTAACATTAGTAAGAGAGGACATTTGGCAGGTGACGAGGTCTAATATTTCCTGCTGCTCGGAGGAATAACTAAAGTAGGTGCAGCCACTTCTTCGTCATCCAACTCCAATTGTTGTACATTCAAGAGAAAATGTAGAGGCCAATTCCACATTCGGATAGTTTGAATACGAGTTTGTCCAAGGGAACGATGTGTCTAAATCTCTCAATCCGACCTCGCTGTGAATCACCGACTAATTAGGTCCCAATGCAGAGATTTTCATCCATTCATCGTGTTCCTTGACTGGCTTGAATTCCTCGTATTCAACGTCATCTTCCTCGGCCTCTCCAATCAACTCAAATGGCATCTTTATACTCTGATCGTTATACATGGTTTCCCAAGAGACGTTCGTTGGGTTGAGATCTTTGATGTCCCTCCAAGCACAATTTAGCGTGACTTGTTGCTTGAAAAACGCCTCGTTCTTGTCGGGATTTTCTCCAAGACTAAATCTTGGAAACACCCTAACAACAGCCGCCTTTCTACGACGTATCCATCGTTTATTGAAATAGTACTGAGAAGCAGTATCTATCAGACTCAAGTGTGACATGTCAGATGGACGGGAAGGATAGTGTGACAGGATGCTCTTGGTACAGTCCACATCACCAGTTTTCTCTAGGTCGAGAAGAGGTACCCAATTGTCTCCGCCAACAGTCAAAGACACAAATGCCCGCTTGAATGAAATAAAGTATAGCTCATCACTAAATGGCAGCATTCCTGAGCCGATATATCGCGCTCGGCAATTGACTGAATTATCAGCTTTTGTACAGCAAGTTTTGCTGGATCGTGGTCTTTAACAGAAGACTGTAATATGTGTTGAAAGGAGATCTTGAATGAATCAGATTGTGGCTCACTTTTGGCAGCATATTTCGCAATATAGTTGATTACAGCTTGCTTAGACACAACGACCTGAATGTCAATATTGGCCCTCCATGATTGTATTATAAATTTATTGTATCTATTCACAAGAGAGTCATTCCTTTCGGTTTCCAACTGTAGATTACCAATCTCATTGTATGTTAAGGTTTGTGGTAGCACACATTGGGAATGGAAACTTAAAGCGACAAGTAAGCAAGCCCGACTTTTTGTTCTTTCTAAGGCATGAATCTGTACATTTTGTGTGGCGTTGTATTTTGTTCAACATTTCAATTAAGTCCTTATTTGGGTCATCGACGTCACTAATGCGCTTGCCACACGGATGAACAAGAGCTGGCGGATGATTTATACAAGGATTAATGGTTGACACGAGGGAATCGAAATACGACGTTGCAAGACTTACGTCTCCAGTGTCATCAATATTTAAGTTTTCAACATTTGACGCTACGTCTAACCACAACAGGCCGTGGACATGGCTACTGCCTCGATGTTGCCACTCGTACCTGTACCAAAAGTCTTTAACTTTAAACTTTGGTTCAAGTAGATGCTTGATGTAAAACCCAGCGCGTTCCTGGAAGAACCAAGCTACAATCAACGGGTTATCACATAACAGCCGGGACCTTAATCGGGCAGCAGTTACTGGCAACCAGGGCCGTAGCTAGGGTATAAAAATTACCCGGGTATGATTGGATAAAATACAATGGGGGGTCTGGGGGGGATGCCCCCCAGCCAATGCGGGTCCGGGGCGCACAGCCCCGGAAATTTTTTCGATTCTTAGAGTGTGATTGGAGTGTTTTAACGAGTTTTAGGCATGTTTTTTTATAACATTTCCTTGCTAGTGACTAGTGAGATTGTTGTGAATTGTGATTGCAAACTTTTTAATTTTTATTATAATATTCTACGATTTTACATTGGATTTCTTCATTTGTACAAAGACATTTAAAACTTTCATTATTAATGAGTAATGACTCTAGAAAGTAGTCCAATGATGTCAAATTATTTTTTTATATGACACAATCATTCAATCAATTTATGTAGAGGATTCATTCTTCTAGAATATACTCTATTCTATAAAATAATTGTTCACTTACAGTTACACGCAATCATATCAATCAGCTTTCTGAAATGCTAGGGCTATCCGCCTGTGTCCTGCAGTTGAGTCCCAACGTTGCAGAACTTTCATTGGATTTGAAATTTACAGGGTCGAAATTAGGAGTCAACATCGAATTATTAGTGTCTGTCGGAATACTGGGTTTATCACTTTTGTCTCGAATGTTTGTTATCGAATTTTTAATTTCCTCGGTATTAATGACGGCTTCTTTACTAATGATACAAGTTCTTTTAATTACAAATGAATGTAAACAACTTTGATTTTTATGTCGCTTCATGGCTGTTTTAGTTAGAAATATAAACTCATAGGGTACATACTTGCACAGAGAAAACGTTCAAGAAATCAGAAGTAAAATGTTGTAAAACTATTAAGTCGTCATTCTATCACAAAACTCGAAAACAACGCCAAACACAACATACATTAGTAAACCAACAATAACTCGATCACTCACTGCACTGCTCTCACTCTTCTACGTTCAGAAGTCAGAACCACACTGAACTTGCATGAACGGAAAGACAGGGTTATGGGTTGTATTGTACTCGTAGAACACAAAATGTTGCCATCTCGTCACCAATGGATTGACTACTTCTTGGAATTCGAGATGGAAATCGTGTTTGCTGGCCAATAGGGTATAACTCAAACATTTGATATTATTGTACACATTCGTCGGCGTGCGTAGCGAAAACAAATAAATCTTAGTGCATTTAATTTGTGGTTAATAACATGAACAGTAGTATTATCAATTCAAAATGGTCTACTCCAGATTTTTTCCCGGGTAAATACCCGGGTTACCAACCCCTGGCTACGGCGGTGCAGTGGCAACATGTCTTCAAACTTAACATCAGGAGCAAGAATGTCGTATAATTCAGGCCAGTGAAGATCTGCGGCACTTAAAGTAAAAAATACTGTTGGACAACCGAGAAATTCAACCATGTCTTTCAGTTCGGACGAACGCTTAAACCAGTAAGACTTAGTTATCCTCAAAGAGGATGCAAAAAACATGATTATATTAGCTAAATTTGGGTTCGTTTCGAGCATGCATTTCAACTGCGCAGTGGTTTTCCCTTTCATGTCAATTTGATTTACAAGTACATTTCCCTGGCTGATGGCATTCCAGCGCAGAACCGAGTTTAGCGCAAAGAATCGAAATCTACTGTCCTTTGCAAACCGACCGTCACCAAATCTCATCAAAAATTGAAAGTATTTCACAGCTGTAATTTGGCGCATCCTAGATGTGTCTCGCAAATCACATTTGCCAGTCGGGAATAGAGTTGGGAATGCTTGGACTATGTACCCCTCTGTTGTAAACTCGTTTATCGGGCTGTCACCCATCTTGGGCCACGGAACTGGTTTGGGCAAAAGGGCATCATCAATACGTTCTTACATACCTGCATTAACTCTTCTAATTTACTTTCATTCACAGGCGGCGCAATATGACCTAACCGGTTGAAGCGCCCTAGTTTCTCACGTCGTCGTCGTCAATACGTTTTTGATGGTTGACTGGCTACAGTTGTGGTACACAGTTGTAATCTACAGTACCGTCGGTGGTAACGTCATTTGTCGAATCAACTTTGTTTACATCTTCACCGTCAACTTGCATGAATTTAAGAATACCATACACGTTACCGTTATTAGGTAATTGGGAGAGAGCATCCTCGTCAATCAAAATGTCACCGTAAAATCTGTTGTTTGCCTTGAGCCATGAAAGCGCATTACGCAAACGAGTAGAACATACGTTGAAATCAGCTATGTTGTCGTTAGTAGATGAAACACGACGAACAACAATGACTGAAGTCAGACTGTGGAGAGAATTTGGCAAATGTTGAATAAACGATTTAACGTCTTGAGGAAAATTTATCACGTTACCACTGTACACAAACTGTTGACCTTTCACTCTATACACAGAAACAACGGGATGTACACGGGCAATCAGTAAAGTTTCAATCATGGATAGACAAGAAAGCTCATTAGGGACAATACCCGGGTACATATTGTTATCAGCCGCGAAGAGGCCAGGCGATCGTTTGCATGCACTGCACACTCCAGAAACAAGTTTTAAGCCGGAAAACTTTACTTGACAATCATTACATGATGCCCATTTCAAACTACTCATATGTGTTTCAAACTTTTGTTTTAATGAAGAATCGTTAATCCCTGATCGAGCACTCTCTAGATGAACATCGTCTCGTTCTTGTCGAACAGTTGTCTTTGCTAAGACGTTCTCTTTCAGGAGTTTCATTACTACGTGCCAGAGCTACACTTTTCGAAACCTTCTCAATTCTCAGAACAGTCTCGTCAGGAGTTTCATTACTACGTGCCAGAGCTACACTTTTTGAATCTTTCTCCTTTCTCAGAAGAGTGTCGACAGGAGTTTCATTCTCACGACTTTCACGCTTACGTTTAGCATCATTTGCACGTTTCGTTTTGTCTGATAGTCTTTTCCTTTTTTTTGATGGATTTAACCCTTTGGCGTTCTCCATTATACGGTGTATAAATAATAGTTCATTAAAAAAGTTATATCATATTTTATAAAGCAAAAAAGTTTTTTTGTTATTTAAATTAAGGCCGCGTCAACCGTTAGGTCATAATCTCCATTCTAAACTAAGGTATGAGAGAAGGAAAGTACCATTCTGGTCAGAACCAGCCACGGTTAGGGGGAGGGAAAAAGGGAGGGGGGGGGTCACGTTAAAAAATACCTTAAGGTAAAAGATTGAAACAAATTTCCAAAAACAGTACCCGAAATAATTCAATCTTTAGACGATATGCACCACACAGACAAAATGTGGAACGGACAGTCACGTGCTGGATAGAACAAGCCACAGTCGGGTACGGAAAGTTAAGATTAAGGACTCAAGATGGTACAGACCAGACTTGCTAGACAGAACCAGCGACAGTCAAGCCGGGATGGTGAGGGCTATGGATTCAAGGTGGTACAGACAAGAGCTGGACAGAACCAGCCAAAGTCGGACAGAGAGGATAAAATATGACACAGAAGGGCAGGTCAGACCCAACCACAGGCGGGCGGTACAGACGCGCAAAATAACGTTGAGGATAATATTCAGGCCTAGGCCTACAGAAATACAAACAAACCAATGACAAAATAAATCACACAAATATACGTAAATGCAGCCTATAACATACAAAGTAAATATCAGAGTCGATAAAGAATACCACCAGCTACGTTAATTTGATTTATAACTTTATACACAATCAAATATTGGTAGATAAATTCAATTTATAATGGTAGTAATTATTTTATAAACAAACAGGGAGCACGCCAATAAATGGCGGCGTCAAATGAGTTTTTGTTTACAAAAATAACAATATAAACACGGCCCATACTTTGTGTTAAATAGGCCTCGTGGATATTTAATTATTTGTACCAAGGCTGTAATCAAGATCCACGAATCTCCTAATGGATATTCCACAAACCATGGATGTTTAGCCCTTTGGCGTTCTCCATTATGCGGTGTATAAATAATAGTTAATTAAAAAAGTTATGTCATATTTTATAAAGCAAAAAAGTTTTTAAAGTTATTTGAATTAAGGGCGCGTCAACCGTTAGGTCATAATCTCCATTCTAAACTAAGGTATGACTATGAGAGAAGGAAAGTACCATTCTGGTCAGAACCAGCCACGGTTAGGGGGAGGGAAAAAGGGAGGGGGGGGGGGGGGTCACGTAAAAAAATACCTTTAGATAAAAAATTAAATTAAATAGGCCTCGCGGATATTTAATTATTTGTACCAAGGCTGTGATCAAGATCCACGAATCTCCTAATGGATATTCCACAAACCATGGATGCAGTGGCGTGGCGAACTTCTAAGAGTGATCGGTGCCTACAATATTTTAACTATACCCACCCCCTACTTTCGTGGGCAACAAGGGGGTCTGGGGGCGTGCCCCCAGTTTAGCCCCGCGGGGATTTTTTTTAATTTTGATGATCCTAGAATGGATTTGGTGCGTTTTACCAGCAATTAATATGATTTTATAGATGTTGATAGCCTCATTTTTATGTAATGAAATTTTAATGAAATTGCTGAAAATATATATTTTTTTTTAACTCATAAAGTCAACGGTTTGTAATTCTTTTTTGTCTTCCCCAGATTGGCCCCACAGGAATTTTTTTTAATTTTGGTGATCCTAGAATGGATTTGGTGCTTTTTACCGGCAATTAATACGATTTATTAGACGAGTGAGCAAAGCGAATGAGGATTACTATTCAAGATAAACGGCGCTTATTCTGTGACTCTGTGCGTGTGTGCTAGAGTGTGCCTCTTCGCCTCCTCGTAGCGGCATAGCCAGAATTTGGAAAAAAATATACATTATGAAAGTAATCAATGAAGAATTTAGTTCCTTCAAGAGGAATCCGGGGGCCTTCCCATTTGAAAAAAAAATTGTATGCCTTAGATCGTTTGATAATCTGTGCATTTTGGAAATCAATTTGGCAACTTTGTTCGTTTTCTCCGTTTATTAGCAGAGCCATTATTTGGGATTTAGGAAAACTACTGAAACGCATAATAATGAAAACTAGTGGCTCCGTGGGCTTGCCCCCGGGAAAATAATTTGGTACAAATCTGTGAGTTTTGAAGAAACACTTTGTTAGCAATATTTGAAGAGAAAAGAAACGATTTTATTCTTTTACGGACAAACTTGCTGTCTCAATTTCATTGAAATCAATGCTCTTTTATCTAGAAATTGTACTGGAAATACTTCAATTCAAATGGGTCCAAGAATGTTCTTCTTATTGCATTCACGACGACGATAATCCTGCTTCATAAGACGGTAATTTAAAAATTAAAGCAGAAAACTTGAAAATGTTCTAGACTTCCTCCATGCTACCAGCTGTTATTTAATTTATAAATTCCTCAAATCAATCTATTCAATCAAATGAAATAAGTTATAGTATAACGAACGTGTCTATTCATTTAGCAGAATTGTTGAATTGCTACCTGTTATTAGTTGAATTGAGAACTACTGGATGAATATCCATCATGCATGTTGTCTGCACTTTTATTAAAAAATCATGATTCATGACAAACTTTTACAATAGTCTAGTTTAACTCTAAGGTAAGTAACGGGCTGTCGCCATACAATTCAGTAGGTGTGATTGTAACAATTAAAATAGTCATATAAATTATAAATTATACAAAATATTATGTTTCATTAAAAAGTAATGGATGGGTGGGTCCCTGGGGGACCACCCACCCACCCCTTTTGGTATCGGTGCCTGGGCTCCGATTTGGTATGTTCGCCACGCCACTGCATGGATGTACAGTAACGTCAGTTACTATTCCAAGTCCATGTTAAGTCCAAAAATAATAATTCTTCGAGAAAAAAGATTGTTGTTAAAATAAAACCTACACATTTAAGCCTATTTTTCAATTTATTATAATTCCTCACCAAAGGCCCCCTAGCCTATCATAGGCTAGTATGGCGCATTATGACCTTACAGTTGACGTGCTCTTATACACCAACAACTAAACTTTAAAACCCTATTATTTATACCTATATTATACTTACCTAACTTAAATGCAAATGCTCCCGTGTACTCAACACATGACTCGCTCACTTGTCTAACAACGTCTTTGGCGTTTTCCTAGTCTAGTTGGCTAAGACGCCGGTATACCCAAAATGTGGGTGACCTGAGTTCAATCCCCTGGTTGGAAAAGTTTTTGTAATTTCTAGATTGTATTTTAAAAATTATTAAACATGTTTTGAAATGTATATAACGCAGTGTAGTCCATCATCTGTGACAATACTATGGAAAACATAGCCAGTACGAAATACGTGAAAATATTGCAAGGTTTACTCAATCTACGAGCGAAATTTGGGGGTACTTTGACATCCAACATTCGATTTTCCTTGGACACGGCATTTCACAGCCAGGTTAATAACAAACAAAAAATATTATTTCAAAATGAAAACCATTGTCGTTAAAATAATTCCTATACATTTCAACGTATTTTTCAGTTTTTTATTTCTTGCAGGTTTAAATCGCAACATATTGTGCTCATTTTGTTAGCAGTTCTCAGTTATCTGGTCACGGATATCTGTTTAAAATTTTAGCTCAATCTGTTTGGCCGTTCGGCCGTATGAGCCCAGACAGAAAGACATTTAACATACATACATACATTGGACAATGCTCACGGCCAAGGCCCGATCGAGTATAGCGTTAGGAAAGACTTCATTACGCTGCGCTCACTCGTCTAATTAGCCTACATCAAACAAGTTCAATTGAAAAAAATTATGAAATGAAATAACGCAAGTATTATTAAATTTTCCCGTTCATATATTTTCCCGCATGTTAGAATGCTTATCGGGGATTGAAATTTTGAAACTAAGCTCACTTAACCATGAAAATTCCTGCTTTATCAAAATCATATCAGTTTGGTGTATGGTTTTCTCAGTACTCATAATACATGTGTCATCTCTGATGCCAATGTACACGAAAAACTCGAGTTGGTTATCGATATTATAATTATGTTAACAACATAGTCAAAATTTGAACATATTTGGTCAAAAACTAGTTGGGAATTTGCCCTTAACTGTTTTTTATCGTGATATTCGAATTCTGTGACCCCATTTTAGTTGGAAACGACTCCTCATATACCTCTATGTGTTAGAAGGTGCGAAATCCTTAGGCTTGGCGGCATAGTCAAATTTTGGATTTTTTGGTCAAAATCTCGTTAAAAATAGCCCCGAACTATTTTTAAACGTGATATTCGTATTCTGCGACCCCAATTTAGTTGAAAATCGATCATCAATCATCGATGATCATCGATCATCGATCTCTGTGTGATAAGGCATGCGACTTTCCTTCTCTTGGCGGCCATTTTGGAAAATGGCCGCCATATTGAATCTCTCAGGGGCACTCGTTTGGGGCCACGATCCAAATCGCTTTAATTGGTGTCTAGAACAACTGTGCCAAATCTGTTGCTTGTATCACGAATTGCCACTTCGTTCCAATATTTAAGGTGTGCCACTACAACACTACAATTATTAAATAAATAAATAAAATTAAAATATAAAATATAAAAAATAAAAAATAATAGTAATTGTAATTTAGAATAGGCTATTATATAACAAGTCCTACAAGTTTTAGATTATTATATATTATTATATATGAGGGGCGTAGAAGCAAAGTGGACCAACCCACACAATTCTCTTTCTGAGATAATTTGGGTTAAAGTTGGGAGCAACTTATAAAATGTAGCTTCAACTGTTGGGATTGGAATGCAGTCTATTGCTTTCCTAACATATTAACTTAAAATATCACATCTTTAAATTTATTAAAAATTCATAACTTCAATAGAAAATACTTTTCAAAGTGATTGGTCCATTTTCCTCTCAACAATTTTTCAGTAGTAAATAACTTATCAAAGTGGCTTGGTCCACTTTGCCTCTTAAAAGTGGGTTGGTCCATTTTGCCTCTCAACAATGATGTTAGTATTTTAATTATCTTGTGGCTTGGTCCAAATCATTTGGTGACTAATGTGCTAAGTACATGCATAAAATCATTATTAATGTTAACTAACAACGATTATAATATCATTACAAAGTCACCTGGTAAAATATAGGAAGATGCAGCAGACAATAGCAAACTTTTTGTGGCTTGGTCCACTTTGCCTCTACAACTTTTTCATGATTTTAGGTTGGTCCAACTGTTTTCTTGATATTACATGATAACGGTGGCGGTGAGAGGTTGGTCCGTTTTACCACTTAATATTTTGAATGTGAGCTATACAGAAATGCACCTAACTCCATTAAAAAAAAAATGTGGGTTGGTCCACTTTGCTTCTACGCCCCTCATATATCCATTATATAATGGAAGATTATTGGCGCGTTAATAAGAACTATGATCTGACAAATATAAATAAATGATAATTATACCACCAATAGACTAAAGAAAAAAGTTACAAGTAACAGGAAATCGACAACAATTTTTACGTTAAAAAAATATTTAGGCCAGTACATAAATCGTGTGTCTTGGCCACGCCTCCTCGCGTGTCGTCTCTCTGTGGCCCTGAAGCCGACGGCAGGTGGGCTGGGGCAAGAGCGCAGTGATGCAGTATCTGCAATAATCTGCACTGCATGTAATCCCGCTTTCACTTTCGTCGTAATGTTATGTTCAGGATGCACCTAAAAACTGTTTTCGATTTCGTCACCGCTTTTGATAGGCCTACGAAATATTTCTCTCCCCATCTCACACTGAACTTCGACTTCACATGCCGAATATTCCCTCCGAGTATTGGCATGATGTTCGATTGTTGCTTTCTTTCGAACGTGCATTGATTGTTGGCAGCTGGCATCAGTCGATGCATCAGCCGTCACCGTCTCTTTCTTTGCCGTGCTTGAAGACGCAAGTGGTACATCCTCAACTGCAACTCCTTCTAGAATAGTTTGTATGAAGTTTTTGGTCAAATGCGTTGTCTCGTCTTGAATGAACGCACTCTGTTCGAGGCCTGCTCCCCCCAATCTCACTGACGGCACAGAACTTTCTTTTAGAACACGCTTGGCTTTCCAATCAGGACATAGTTGAGTCTTCAGTTTTACGCAGGTCTCAAAATCGTTCCCAAGAAAATGTTTGGAGCACACGCGCGTATGTTTGCTTGGCACAAACGGTGCTCTCATTATTCGATCCAACCACTGTTTATGTAGTTCTGGTTTTCTTAGTTTGTCGGGAAACGAATGAAATGATATTTGTTTATTCTTACCAGATTCATTGCTACACTTGAGTACACAGCATCGGTTAACCATGGTTAACCTCACTTGAACTGATCAGTCACTGACACTCGTGCAACGCCCTACAGCGCAGCAAGCACAGCTGGGCCAGTGTGCGTGCTGCGCATGCGCCGGCCATGATTGACGTCACAAGTGGCGCGCGCCGGCTGACATGAAAAGCCTTTTTACACAGGATTCTTCGATTTATGAGAGTCGTCCTACCAAAGATAATAAAATGACATACACATTTTTCGAAATAGAGAAACATCCATTTACTAAATTAGCTAGTTAACTAAAAATACTTATTATGTAATCATAGATTAATAAATAACAAAGTAAATTATTGATTCGTCTTAAAATTGTGATAAATGTGTATACATTATTATTGTTTAGATTTAGTTACCTGACACTTGTGCGTGGAAAATCCTGTTGTTAAAGGAACATATATAATAATATAATAATACAAATAATATAAATCAAGTCACAAAAATAAAATTGCTACAAAACTTAAATGGAATTCTATTAGAACGAAAGCTATTATTTTAGTCGTCGTTTAGTCAAATGTGGCGCCCGTGCAGTTCATATTCGAATCCCAAATGTGTTCATAATAAATTGTTATTTTATTAATTACGTGAAATTAATTAAATTTTTATTTTTATTCGTGCATATTACACAAGGATGTGTCTAAAAAGTAATTATTTAAAAATTATCACAACAAATCCCGGAAACATGTATTAAAAAACATGGACATGGACGGACATGGACGATGATTGAGGAAGGAGACGGAGTCCCCGAAATATCGCTAATAAAAGTAAGTAACCCAGGATAAAGTTCAGTTGAGTGTTTTTAGTTTATGATACCTGCTCGGAATAATAATTTTTTGGTACATAAAATCTATATTTGAGCGGAACGGAATATGTAGGAAAAGTAAAGTTCTGCTTTTAATGCAATTACTGTTATTCGTCAATTTATTAGACGAGGGAGGGAAGTGACTGAGTCAGAACGGCCGGACCGCTGACCAGATTGCGCTGAAATTAAACAGACATTCGGGACTAGTCCTCAGGGTTAAATTATTAAACTCACAAGCAATAATAAATTGAAAATTGGCTGAGAATGTCACGTTAATGAACAAATCATTTTTTATCAACCAGGAAAACGCTAAAGTCCCGCCGCGTTGTGGGATGAGCTTTTTTTAAGTTTTTAGTTTGCGTGGGATATTTTTACTTTTGCAAGTGTTTTGCTTTGCTGCCTATGTATTGTAGATGATTGTTGTCATGTTTCTTTTGTTACTTGTCAAATGTTATTATTTACCGTAAAAAACTTATATTAAAAGCTTTATTTCTATGGATTCTGGCTAATTTTTCCAACTTTTTCTTTCAAAAGGTACTACATCACCGTAACCTTAATGTCCATGTATAATATGAACGTTGTAGCCCCACCCGTTTGGTCAGAATCGGTCCAAATGGCACAAAAATTTCACACTAAACCGTAAAAAAACTTATATTAAAAGCTTTATTTCTATGGATTCTGGCAAATTTTTCAAACTTTTTCTTTCAAAAGGTACTACATCACCATTACCTTAATGTCCATGTATAATACTAGGAAAACGCTTAAGTCCCGCCGCGTTGTTGGATGAGCGTATTGGTGCATTGAGCTGCCATGTGTTATGCGGATTTTCTGTTGTTCTGTGAAAAAATTATTACTAAGTTCAATTTTTTTTTAAATTAAATTTAATTTAATAAAAAATAAACTTAAATTTTAATTTTTTTTAATTAATCGTAATTTTAAAAAAAGAAAAAAATCGAAAAATTGGGATTTTTATAAGAAATAATTTCTCGATTGCGCTCAAATTAACACTAACATATAAATTCATAAAATTAAGGTTCTGCGAAAAAATCATTACAATCGGATAAAGTATGTAGGTGTTATAAGTCTAAGAATTGTTTAAAAAAAGAAAAAAAACGTAAAATTCGATTTTTATGATAAATATTTTTTCAATTGCGCTCAAATTTCACAAGGAATATCTTAATTCTAAAATAAAGTTCTGTGCAAAACTCATTAAAATCGGATTAAAGCATGAGGTGTTATAAGTCAAAGAAATTTTTAAAAAATCGATAAAAATCGTACAAATTGCGATTTTCATGGGAAATAATTTTCCGATTGCGCTCAAAAACGTGGCAGTTCTAAGTTCAGAGCTTTTGAAGGCCTCCATAAAATTTCATCTCAATCAGGAGTATTGGTTTTAGCCGGAATCGTGCGGACAAACAGACAAAATACAGAAAGAAAGAAAGAACGAAAGAAAAAAAAAAAAAAAAACATTCCGGATTTTTTTCTCTCCAGTGTAAGTGAAATGGAAACTTCTTGCTTCGCTCGCTACGCTCGCTTACGCTCATCCATGAACGTTGTAGCCCCACCCGTTTGGTCAGAATCGGCCCAAATGACACGAAAATATCGCACTAAAAATCGAAAAAAAAATCGTAAAAGTACGATATTCATGAGAAATATTTCTTCGATTGTACCCAAAAACAATACACCTCTAAGTTTAGAGATTTCGAAGGTCCCCTCCAATTTTCATCAAGATCGCTTATGCCGTTTGCCCGGAATCCTGCTAACAAACAAAAAAAACAAAAAACAAAAAAAACAACATTGGAGCTAAATTTTTTGGGGGTTCAGTGAAATTGAAGTCTTCGCTTCGCTCATCCAAATAGTGGCGATGAATGCATGCAGTGACCAAAAGTATAACAAATCTCCACGCTCAAAGTTCCCCAAAATTCCGCTGGGATATCCTTGCATTAATCTTTACTCGCATTTCGTACTGGCTATGTTTTCCATAGTACCATTGAGAAATTACTGTATGCATTTCAACAGAAATGCTCTCTAATTTTTGGGTGAGCGTAGCGAGCGAAGCGAAGATTCAATTTCACTACACTGGAGAAAAAAATCCGGATTGTTGGTTTTTCTTTTTTTCTGTATTTTTGTGTGTTTCGTCAGCACGATTCCGGCTAAACCGATACTCCGATTGCGATGAAATTTTCTGGAGGCCTTCGAAATCTCTTAACTTAGAACTGCCACGTTTTTTTAGCGCAATCGGAAAATTATTTTTCATGAAAATCGCAATTTTACGACTTTTTTCCGATTTTTTTTTAAATTTCTTCGACTTATAACACCTACATGCTTTATCCGATTTTAATGATTTTTTCACAGAACCTTAATTTAATGAATTAAGATATTCATGTGAAATTTGTGCGCAATCGAAAAATTATTTGTCATGAATATCGAAATTTTACGGGTTTTTTCTTTTTTAAAACAGTTCTTTGACTTATAACACCTACATGCTTGATCCTATTGTAATGATTTTTTCACAGCCTTAAATTCGTGTCAAATTTAAGCGCAATCGAATAATTATTTCTTATGAAAATTGCAATTTACGATCTTTTTCTTTTTTTAAATTACGATTTATTAAAATTTACAAAATTCAAGTTAATTTTTTATTTAATTTAACTTAATTTTTTAGAAATTTCGACTTAGTAATGATTTTTTCACAGAACAACAGAAAATCCGCGTAACACATGGCAGCTCAATGCACCAATTACGCTCATCCAACAACGCGCCTGAAAAAGCGTTTGCGAAGCTTCCAAGTTTAATACAATCCAGAAATAAAATAATCTAACCCAACCGTTGTTTGAACCCGGGTCTCCCGAAAGTCAGGGTATAAGGGCGCCTTAGCTAACTAGACTAGGAAAACACCAAAGTCGTTGTTAGACAAGTGAGCCATGTGTTGAGTACCCGTTTACATTTGAATTTGAGTTCGTTGATAAGATAGGGTTTTAAGTTTAGTTGGTTAAAGGGCTCTTCAACTTATTGGATGAACGTAGCGAGCGTAGCGAGCGAAGCGAAGATTCCATTCTACTACACTGGAGAAAAAAATCCTGAATGTTTTTTCTCTTCCTTTCTTTCTTTCTTTTTGTATTTTTGTGTGTTTGTCCACACGATTCCGGCTAAACCGATACTCCATTATTGCGATGAAATTTTGTGGAGACCTTCCAAATCTCTGAACTTAGAACTGCCACGTTTTTAAGCATAATCAAAAAATTATTTCTCATGAAAATTGCAATTTTAAGATTTTTTTCGATTTTTCAAAAAATTATTTTACTTATAACTCCTACATGCTTTATCTGATTATAACGATTTTTGCAAAGAACCTTAATTTAATAAATTCATATATTCGTGTGAAATTTGAGCGCAATTGAAAAATTATTTCTTATGATAATCGTAATTTTAAGATTTTTTTTATTTTTAAAACATTCTTCGATTTATAACACCTACACGCTTTATCCGATTGTGATGATTTTTACGAAGAACCTTAATTTTATGATTTTATATATTGGTGTGAAATTTGAGCGCGATCGAAAAATAATTTCTCATGAAAATCGCAATTTTACGTTTTTTTCGTTAAAAAAAATTCTTCGACTTATAACATCTACATGCTTTGTCCGATTGTAATGATATTTTCACAGAACCTTAACTTTACAAATTTATATATTTATGTGAAATTTGAGCGCAATCAAAAAATAATTTCTCATGAAAATCGCAATTTTTACGCTTTTTTTCGTTTAAAAAAACATACGCTCTTCCAACAACGCGCCTGAAAAAGCGTTTGCGAAGATTCCTTGTAGACCATAAAACGCAATGCGCTCTATAGCTTATTGGATGAGCGTAGCGAAGATTCCATTTCACTACACTGGAGAGAAAAAATCCGGAAAGTTTTTCTTTTTCCTTTTTTTTCCTGTTTGTATTATTGTGCGTTTGTTAACACGATTCCGGCTAAACCGATGCTCCAATTACGATGAAATTTTATGGAGGCCTTCAAAATCTCTGAACTTAGAACTGCCACGTTTTTAAACGTAATCGAAAAATTATTTCTCATTAAAATCGCCATTTTACGATTTTTTTCGATTTAAAAAAAATTTCTTCCACTTATAACAACTACATTTTTAATTCGATTGTAATGATTTTTTCACAGAACCTTAATTTTATGAATTTATATATTCGTGTAAAATTTGAGCGCAATTAATTTATGTTTTATTATGAAAATCGCAATTTTACGATTTTTTCGATTTTTAAAACATTTCTTCGACTTATAACACCTACTTGCTTTATCCGATTGTAATGATTTTTTTACAGAACCTTAATTTTATGAATTAATATATTGGTGTGAAATTTGAGCGCAATCGAAAAATAATTTCTCATGAAAATCCCAATTTTACGCTTTTTTTACGTTAAAAAAAATTACGCTCATCCAACAACGCGACTGAAAAAGCGTTTGCGAAGCTTCCTAGTGTACATGTTTTGGGGAAAATCTCTCCACGGTAAATCCACCACTACAACAACCAGCAGCTGTTGACAATATTATTGCAAATCGCTCTCAAATTTTCTTACAGTGAATTCACTGCATAGCATTAATTATTTGGATGAGCGTAGCGAGCAAAGCGAATATTCCATATCACTACACTGGAGGAAAAAATCCGGAATGTTTTTTTTTTATTTTTTTTATTTTTTCTATTTTTTCTGTATTTTTGTCTGTTTGTTATCACGATTGCGGGTAGACCGATACTCCGATTGCAATTTAATTTTATGGAGGCCTTCGAAATCTCTGAACTTAGAACTGCCACGATTTTGAACACAATCGGAAAATTATTTCTCGTGAAAATCGCAATTTTACGATTTTTTTCGATTTTTTCAACTTCTTCGACTTATTACACCTACATGCTTTATCTGATTGTAATGATTTTTTCACATAACCTTAATTTTATAAATTTATATATTCGTGTGAAATTTGAGCGTAATCGTAAAATTATTTCTTATGGAAATCTCTATTTTACGCTTTTTTTGTTTAAAAAAAATTACGCTCATCCAACAACGCGCCTGAAAAAGCGTTTGCGAAGCTTCCTAGTTTTGGTTTTGGTATTGTTTTTGTTCTCTATCGAAAGTAGGATTATAGATTTATATCATTAATTTTTATATGTACCGTACCGGTAGTTATAAGTGGACAGCGCGGTGAACAGTCGATACCCTGCCCCATTAGTACAGTTCATGAAAATCGTCCTTTTACGAATTTCCTATGATTTATGTTTTCCTACTTCTTCGCCCTTTTTCGGACAAATGGAAAATTTTCAATTTTTAAACATTCAAAATTTCGCTTCCGCTGCGTTGCACCTAAATCGATGGTATATTTCTTATGACCAGTGGCGTAGCCAGGTTTTGGGTCTAGGGGGGGCAGGAAATTTTTAGGGGGCGACGACTAAAAAAAAAAGCTTGAAAGAATTCCAATAATGTGTCAACATTAAGCTTTTCACCTTCTGCAGAAAGATTGCAGTATAAAGCACGGAATGAGTAATATTTATCAGCAATAAGTGAATGAGAAATGTCATTTTTGTAAAAAAAAAAAGTGCCAAATCTTGGAGAGCTAGAATATTTATTTCATCGGAAAAACTGGATGGTTCTAAACAGGAAAAATTTGAAGCAATGTTGAAGCAAATCTGTTCCGTGCGAGGTTTTATCAACATAGGCGGCACATGGCTACCTACAAAGGCGACAAAGGACGAAGGTGTCACAAAGGATTTACGTATTTTATTATTTCATATATTTGTATTTTTGGGCAGGTGGTTAGGGGGCGCCAGGACAAGGGGGCGGGGGAGGCATTCGCCCCCCTGCCCCCCTACTGGCTACGCCACTGCTTATGACTAGGAAGCTTCGCAAACGCTTTTTCAGGCGCGTTGTTGGATGACCGTAATTTTGTTGAACGAAAAATAGCGTAAAATTGCGATTTTCATGAGAAATAATTTTTCGATTACTCTCAAATTTCACAAGAATATTTTAAATTCATAAAATTAAGGTTCTGTAAAAAAAATCATTACAATCGGATAAAGCATGTATAGGTGTTATAAGTCGAAGAAATTTTAAAAATCGAAAAACATAAATTGCGATTATCATGAGAAATAATTTTTTGATTCCGCTCAAATTTCACACGAATATATCAATTTATAAAATAAACGTTCTCTAAGAAAATCATTACAATCGGACAAAGCATGTAAATGTTATAAGTCGAAGAATTTTAAAAAATCGAAATAAATCGTAAAACTGCAATTTTCATGAGAAATAATTTTTCGATAACACTCAAATTTCACAAGAATATATTTATTCATAGTATAAACGTTCTGTGAAAAAATCATTGCAATCGAATAAAGCATGTAGATGTTATAAGTCAAAGAAATGTTTTAAAAATCGAAAAAAATCGTAAAATTGCGATTTATATAAGAAATAATTTTTCGATTGCGCTCAAAAACGTGGCAATTCTCAGTTCAGAGATTTCAAAGGCCTCCAGAAAATTTCATCGCAATTGGAGTATCGGTTTAGCCGGAATCGTGTTAACAAACAGCCAAAAATATACAGAAAAAAACATTCCGGATTTTTTTCTCCAGTGTAGTGAAATGGAATCTTCGCTACGCTTATCCAAATATCCCACATATATAAATTGTTTGAAAATTTCAAATAAACATTGTAAGTATACAACTTCGATCTTTAAATAGTGGGTAGTGTTGCTTATATGGTGCTTTTCTCTCTCCATAGCACCATATAATTTGGAACCTCAATGTTTGTTTCCAAAGGTTTATATTGTTGGTTGGTATTAATTTTCTCAAAAATATAATTATGCATTACCATTATTTCTAATGATGTAAGAAAATTTCACTCAATTGTACCGAACACGTTGGATTATGGATGCTTGCATCAGGGTTGGCAGAGTATAATACATTTATGTACCGAACACGTTGGATTATGGATGCTCCAGGGTTGGCAGAGTATAATACATTTATGTACCGAACACGTTGGATTATGGATGCTCGCATCCAGGGTTGGCAGAGTATAATACATTTATGTACCGAACACGTTGGATTATGGATGCTCGCATCCAGGGTTGGCAGAGTATAATACATTTATGTACCGAACACGTTGGATTATGGATGCTCGCATCCAGGGTTGGCAGAGTATAATACATTTCGTATAAAACCAGTATAACGTATTTATTATGCCGGATAATATACACGTAAAACAGAACGTTTTATACATGTAAAAAAACGTATAAAACTAAAAAAGGCTCTGGGTCACATGTATGTAGCCAATCATTTTATCAATAGTTGTTGACTATTTATGCTCTTAGTTATAGCTATAGTCACTTACTTTTAACAATGTACAATATCATAACAAGTCATGAATTACTTCAATGAGGTATAGTCGTAGTCACACCAATACAAGTTTTTGGTTGTATCGACATTTTTCGTTTAGAATTACATTTTATTATCAAGTACACAAATATACTCCAGTTATTATTAATTGTATTATGCAGTCCACTTTTTAAAGAAAGTATAGGCTAGATCTTTAGGGCTAAGCTATATATTTTAGTAACGTGAATTTTCTATTTTTGAGATAGGATAATGATTATCTTTATTGGCCACAATCCGCCACATGCATGTCTTGTTCGTACCAGTACTGATACATAATTATATTTTAAAGACAAATGTATGTAAGCCTAGGTGTAATTATTGTGTATATGACAATCTAAAATGTAACACGTATGATAAGCACATGTTACACTTCGTTCTTCCTCGGCTCTTGTATGTGCTACTATATGATTATGTTTAGGAAGTGGGGTGTACAGTAACACTGTACAGGGAACCCAGCGGGCCAGCACTAGCAGCTTACCTTGTATGTGAATAATGTGACTGCAGTAGGAAACATGCCATCTAGTTACAAATAAAATTATATGCGTGATTTTCACTGAACTTTTAAATTATGAATTAAATAATAAATAAGGAACACTTACAACGGGCTAGGACTGGGAAGGGGAGGAAGTCAGTTATGTAATTTTCCATGCTCAGCTATCACCATTCACTAATATTTAAATGGAGGCTCAATATGCAACAACCATTACAATAGTTTCTATATAATCATAATAAAAACATTTGAAATCTAAAGCTACCTACTTTTATACGTTTTATACGTTTTATACTGTATTATACATAGTTTTATACGTACGTATGTATAAAACCTTTTATACGCGTATAATTCCAACCCTGCTTGCATCCATCTTTGTCCATCGCCAAATCCACATTCCCACCCATCTTTCTCTATTCTCTAAAAGCAAAAGCCCATACTACTTGGCCCTAACCATCTCCAGCAAGCTTCCCATCAACATCATAACTTCCCCCTCCATGACCTCCTTTAAATCTCTTTTGAAAACCTTCCTCCTATCCCAGAGCTACTACTCCTTCCAAGAGTACTTCTCTGCATAACTTGTAAATACATTAATTTTATTTATTTTGTACATTCATTGTGTATACTCATTACCTGTTAGTACTTTAGACAGAAAAAAAGTGACTATATACACCAGGGATCAAACCCGGGACCTTAGCTGTCCGGGCTATGCTCTTACCAACTGAGCTATGCAGTCACCAATTTAAAATTGTCAAATTTCTGGTCTGTTTTGTACATAGTTAATAACGTGTAGAGCAGATTGCACTGCCTATTAGACTACATACGAAATTAGCTGTAGAATACAAACCATTTCTTGTAGGGTAACCCTAGAGTTGGGATATATGATGTTAAACCTTGGCTTTGTAGAAGTCGACTATGACGCTGTTATGTTAGTACTTTAGACAGAAATTAAAAAAGTGACTACACCGGGGATCGAACCCGGGACCTTAGCTGTCCGGGCTATGCTCTTACCTTTTTTCTTACCTGTTTGTGTATAGCTATGTTGTACATTGTTGTTAAGACATTTTCTTGAAAGTACATGTTCCAGTACGTGTTTGAACTTATTTATCTAGTTATTTATTATTCTTTATCTACTAGGAAAACGCTTAAGTCCCGCCGCGTTGTTGGATGAGCGTAATTGGTGCATTGAGCTGCCATGTGTTATGTGAATTTTCTGTTCTGTGAAAAAATCATTACTAAGTTGATGATTTTTTTTTAAATAATTTAAAATAAATAAAAAATAAACTTTAATTTTTAATTTTTTTAATTAATCGTAATTTTAAAAAAGAAAAAAATCGTAAAATTGCGATTTTTATGAGAAATAATTATTTGATTGCGCTTAAATTTTCCACGAATATATAAATTCATAAAATAAAGGTTCTGTGAAAAAATCATTACAATCGGACAAAGCGTTTAGGTATTATAAATCGAAGAAATTTTTTAAAAATCGAAAAAAAATCGTAAAATTGCGATTTTTATGGGAATTTTTTTTTCGATTGTGCTCAAAAACGTGGCAGTTCTAAGTTCAGAGATTTCGAAGGTCACAATAAAATTTCATCGCAATCGGAGTAATCGGTTTAGCCGGAATCTTGCTAACAAACAGACAAAAATACAAAAAAAAAAAAAAAAAAAAAAACATTCCGGATTTTTTTCTCCAGTGTAGTGAAATGGAATCTTCGCTTCGCTCGCTTCGCTAGCTTCGCTCGCTACGCTCATCCAAATATATAATAATTTTTTTACTAGGAAGCTTCGCAAACGCTTTTTCAGGCGCGTTGTTGGATGAGCAAATGTTTTTTTAAAACAAAAAAGTGTTAAATTGCAATTTTCATGAGAAATTATTTTTCGATTGCGCTCAAATTTTACACAAATATATAACTTCATAAAATTGAGGTTCTGTGAAAATATCATTATAATCGGATAAAGCATGTAGATGTTACAAGTCGGAGAATTTTTTTTTAAACGAAAAAAGCGTAAAATTGCGATTTTCACAAGAAATTATATTTTGATTGCGCTCAAATATCACATTAATATATAAATTTATAAAATTAAGGTTTTGTGAAAAAATCATAACAATCGGATAAAGCATGTAGGTGTTATAAGTCGAAGAAATGTTTTAAAAATCGAAAAAAATCGTAAAATTGCGATTTTAATGAGAAATAATTTTTCGATTGCGCTCAAAAACGTGGCAGTTCTAAGTTTAGAGATTTCGAAGGCCTCCATAAAATTTCATCGCAATTGGAGTATTGGTCTAGCCGGAATCGTGCGGACAAACACACAAAAATACAAAAAAAAAGAATTAAAAAAAACGGTTTTTTTTCTCCAGTGCAGTGAAATGGAATCTTCGCTTCGTTCGCTACGCTCATCCAATTATATTTTTTTTGCTATGTATCCTGCTTTAATCTTAATAATATTATAGACATGACGTCATCCATATTTCTATCCTGTATGAATCTACGGATGAATAAAAACTTGAAATAGAACTTGAACTTAACGCAAACTATAATAAAGAGTGGGTAGACTCTAAATACGAATTTATTTATTTAATTTATTTAACGCATTCTTACAATTTTCTTCAACTTCAAGTGGCAGATTGAGATTTTGAAATTCCATAAAAATGTAATGTCAGATGAACGGAGAAGACGACCTTTGTTCTATAGGGATTCATCTCTACGCTTAAAAAAAACTCTTAAGATTCCATAAGTTTAGGATTATATAATTTTGTTGATTGGAAAGACAATATTGGCTACGGACGGAGGAAAAAAAATGTAAACGAGATTTTTCTTATAGAAAATTAAGAATTATTTTCATTGTGCTTCTCTAAAACGCAATGTTTAGATGAAAATCATCAAAATGGATTTTAAAATATTTCCCCGTTGACTTGACGAGTGACTTGACATACAAGTTTGTACCACCGATGGGGGGGAGGAGCGCGCACCCACTAGAAGTCTAGAAATTATATTTCTTCACAAAAAAATGGTAACAAAAAACAACGCCTCAAATCAAATTGGGTTCAAACCTTAGGTTCAAACCCATAGATATTGAACCCCTATTGGACCCCTACAATAGGGGCTCAATATCTATGTTCAAACCATGGTGCCGGTGGTTCAAACAAATAAGTGATTTTGAAGTCTGGCAACACTGGTGAAGTAGGCTGTGTGCCCTGTGATGACTTGAGAAGGCAGTGGCTTGTTATTGTTTATCAAAATGTCAGATGAAGAGCTTGAAAAGTTTGAGGTTACTGATTACGACTTAGAAAATGAATTCAACATCAATAGACCCACTCGCAGGATCAGTAAAAAGCAGCAAATCTACGGTATGTATTTATAGTTACTAGCCGTGGCCTTTAGCGGGTTAATGACCTGTAGACCCCGATCGTGTCACCGTCGTAGCTGTTAGAGGTTATGTCGTCCTACCAGCTCGGGTCTAGCTAGACCTATGCATTTTCATTTAATTTAATTTTTTTATTGCATAGCCCTACGATTCGATCATACAGGATGACATACTAGTATGTGTCGCATCAGTATAGGCTAGGCTAGGCTAGGCCTACACGCAATGGTAGGGCTAGGCCTAGTCTTTGCATATTTCCTATTTTAGGTTAAAAATTTTAAATTTCCAAAATATTAGTAGGCCTAGGGCTAGCCTAGGCTATTAAGGCCGATGCACAATTGCCCAGTTACGAGAACGAGAACGGGAAGACGCTAACGTTAAGGGCTTCGATGCACAATAGCCAGTGGCCAGTGAAGCAAACCGAGGGGAACAAATCAAATAGGGTAATAGGCCTACGTGTGTTATTATATTTTGTTATTTTCTTATTCTGCTTATTTGTATTTAATTTATTAGACACACACACACATACACACATATTATTCGCGTATAAACCATCAATCAGCTGATAGCCTAAAATAGTTTTAGGACGTGCACATCTTGATTCCGATTGGTTCCGGTAACGTACGGAACGGAAACGTTACGGAAAGTTAAAACTTGGTGATGTTCCCGTTGTCGTTGCCGGTATACAGGAACGACCGGCAACGGGAAGCTTTATTGTGCATCATGTCGTAAGTTAACGTGTGATTCAACTTTTTTCCCGTTATCGTTAACGGTAACGTTATCATTACCGGGCAATTGTGCATCGGCCTTAAGTCTCATCCTCTCGCAGTTGGTCTCATCTGACCAGTAGCGAGGCCTTTTCCTCCTTGCTCCCTTCTCTAGTTTCTCACTTGATCACCCTCTTCTTGTTTTTGGGTTTCCTCCACCTTTATCATAGGCCTAGCCTAGGCTTAATAAAATTAGAGAATGCTGGAAGTTTGGTAAGCCTACTTCTTCGGTTGGGGGGAGCCAACTTTTCAACACTTTTTTTCCATTAAAAACGACGAAAAACCATAGTAAATAATGAAATAAATTTAGAAATAGTAATTATGAACAATTTATTGATACTAGGCCTAACCGATCTGAAAATGTACAATGTAGTAGCTTTTAGTAATTTTTTACACAGGTTAGACTTAACCTTTTCAATGCTGGGTTTTGAACGGAGCACCCAACACCCCAGTGCTGGGTTATTTTGAGCATAAAGTCAATTTCTCTCACTGTCTTCTAGGCCCTATTTGATAGTAATATTTAACTTATCAAAATGTTTAAACATCCTTGAAATGAAGTAGATTTCATTACACTGTACACCTTGTTTAGATTGTCTTGCTTTTATACTGTCAAGACTATTATTTACATGTGACTATTGCCCTAGCATAGGCCTACGTAAGTGTAAGCTTGTTATCGTCACCTAGGCCTACTGACAACATCCTCTGATTCTCTATTATTTCAACCTTTACTTCAAAGTCTATGATTGCTAACCAAGTCCGAAGAGTGATCATAAACCTCCTAATTACAACCTATTTTGCCTATTAACTGTGTCCTTTCATCATCCTAACATTTTCCAGACGCCATCATTATCTTCACTTGTTGTTTTTGTCGATTTGCACTACTGAAATAACTGACAGAGCCATCTGTGGTCAAACTACCAAACTAGAAGGGTTAAACGGCTTGCACATAGAGTGCAGCACAGTTGAAAAATCGACTTTTTACAATCGATTATACCTATCAGCAGCAACAAGCGCGCGCGTTTCGAAACAACCCCAGCTCGAGTATACTCGACGGCCGCACTTAGGGTGACCAGATGGCCAGGAGTGAATTTCGGGACACTCTTCCAGACGAAAATAGCAGGGGGGTTTGGGGGCGAGCCCCCCAACAACAGCGCCGTAGGCGATTTTTTTTTTATTTTAGGGTTTTTGGAGTGATTTCTGAGCGTTTCAGAAAAAATATCGAACTGAATTTCATACTGAAATAGGCTACCTACTGTCGTTTGTGTAGTCAAAAACCAAAAAACCTAAATGAAATCGAACGCTGGCGAAAATTATTAGGTATTGAGTTTTGGGGCTTGGAAAGTTGGGAGTAAGTAAGGGATTTTTTTTACAAGATATAAATTCAATAACAGTTTATTACAAAATAAACTAAATATAATTAATAGTTAAATAATCATGATCATTATAATAATAAAGGTAGGCCTAACATCGAAGTAAAGAAACTCTTCAAATATTTTGAAATACAATTTCGTAAAACTTCAATTATTCATTCATTCATCACATCACATCATATCACAATTAAACATGTTTTTAGAGCTTTTAAATTTTTTCAGCACATCTTCTCGGGAAAGAGTAAAGTTATAAAACTCTTGGCATGTGAATTATAAGTTAAAGCTCAAGTTTTATTTCATTGCCAATTAATTCTGGCAAGCCCCGATTTCGAGAATCAGTCCATTTGTTCTTCATTAGCGAAAATGCCCTTTCTAAATAAGCATTAGAAACGGGAATGCTAAGAACAAAATGAAACTAGCTGCTTTGGGGGACCATCCGCTGCAGCTACTACTTGACGCTGATTGAAATATCTTCAGCCATTTCTTGTCCGGACTTTCTTTACTTGATATAAGTTCTATAAATTGCTTTTTTGTTTTTATTTTCTAGTTGAAATTTCTAATTTTCTAAGTTTTGAAAAGCAAATAAAATAAAATTGTGAATTTACCGATTTCGGGACAAAAGGCGTCCTGAAACGAAATATTTCGGGACGCGGGACAATTGCGTCAAATTCGGGACTGTCCCGCATTTTTCGGGACGTCTGGTCACCCTAGCCGCACTAGGAAACAAGATGGCGGCATCGAGTATCCTCGATGGCCGCACAGAAAAGGTTAAAGTCACGCACATTAGACTGCATTTGGACGGCCATATTGGCTATTTACATTTAAGCGATACCAACCTTTTCGACTTAAATTACTCCACCTACTGTACAACACAAAAGTCCTTTCTATTTAAAATACTAGCGACGTTAAAGGTTTTGAAGTTTTTTTTTGTTTAAAATAGCGACTTTAAAGGTTTTGAAGGTAGGGGCTACCTATTTTTTGTTTTTACGATTTTTTAATTATGTTTTGTAAGGTTACTTGCAGTGAGTACAAAATGTCGGCTCGGTGGCGGTGCTCAATTCTCAGCATGATCGGCCTAATGGCGCATCACTCCTCGCTACTTATAACTTACTTTTGTTTATAAAACAGCATGAAATGAAACTTGCGAGTGCATTTTGTAATTATATAGTCCTAGGCCTACAACTGCAATTATAGAATATAAATCATTTACAGTGGTTTTTTGTTGTTTTTAATGGAAAAAAAACAGTGTTGAAAAGTTGACTCCCCCCAACCGAAGAGTAGGCCTACCGTAGGCTAAGTTTCTCAACCCCTACCTGCTCTTCAGTGAGCCCGTTCCAATCAATGATTGTTTTACCAAAGTTAAGGAGTATTTTCCCAGCTCTGTTTTCCATAGGCCCTACCCTTCTCTCGTATTTCCACTGTGATCGTGTCTACCTAGGCTACATAATTTGCTTTAACCAAATAACCGTGAAGCTCACTGCTCACCTCATCCCTCATGGTCCCTCTGAGTCACTTGGTAGGTACATTTTTTGGTAATTATGCCAGATAGCACCTCACCCCAAAGAACGTAGCCTAGGTTAGGGGTGGTGGTGGTGAGACGCTATACAGCATTTCAACCTATTTTTTTAAGCCCTGTGCCGGTCTTCCAGCTTCTCCCACCCCAAATCCTTAACCATTTTGGTGACACTCGCTTATGTCCGCATATGATGCACTGTTCATTTACATAATCTACCCAAATCTTCCTTTTGTTCAATACTTTCCTAGCTCTGCCTTTTTTTGAACTTTTTCCAAGTCCTTTTCTTCCAGTTCCTTGTAGGGCCTATGGGTCCCACACCAAAGAGGCATATATTCTATGCAAGGCCTAACCCGGGATTCGTAAGCATGCTTTTTGAGTTCCCCCCCCCCCAGCCCCTTTTAACTCATTACAAAGTTTAAGCTCTGTATGCTTTTTTTAATTACTCCTTTGTGTTCTCCCCAGTAAAGGGTATGCCTATGCCCTACTGTGGAATCAGAGTCCAAGATATTTGATTTGATTAACTCTTTCCAGTTTACTTCCCATTATTTAATTATTCGTAGTCAGTTGATGGTATACATAATAAATAAGCTATTAGCTAATATACCGGTACATGTCCACATAGACCCTATAGTAAGCTCTCAAAATTAACATAATATAACTAATAAATGTTTCCTACCTACTATTATTTTTTTTTATTGTGAATCTCACCCATTTACATTTTATTGTTCAGGCTCATATCGTTTTTGATTAGGTAGGGCCTACCCAAGTCTCTAGCCTCATCGAATCCTCTTGTAGTAGGACGACCCCCAAGTTTCTGTTTATTTTCCTGTATAATGCAGTCGTCTGCAAATAACCTAACTTTGGCCTTCATTCCTTTGGCCAGATCATTTATAGGCCTTGGCCTAAATATAGCCTCTCTCAGGCATTTTAGGCCAATAGCCCTAGGCCTAGCATTCCTTAACTTATCAGTTACAGTGCATTTGTATCTGTATGATATTTTCTGTTTATACCTAGATAGATAGGCCAGGGGTGGATAAATCCACCAAAAAGTTAGGGGCCAGTAGTATCGCGTTGTAGCCGGGGTCTGGGGCGAAGCCCCAGCCGCTGGAGTCGAATTCGCCAAAGGCACAATTTTTTTTAGTTATTGCGTAACGTTTGATTGCCTAAAACACGATTTAAAGCGAATTTGTATCAATAATAAGTAAAAACTTTGTGGAAGTAGCTAGTTAATGTTGCATTGATAAATGAATAACACTCACCAATATAATGCTGCAAGGTGTTTGTTAAATTTTTTTAAAAAACTTTTTGATGATCTAGGGGCCAGCATGAAATTTTTACTCGCCCGGGCGAGCGGGCGACCGGTAATTGTCCACCCCTGCTATAGGCTAGATTTATGTAGGCTATGTTTTCTGTTACTAGGCCTATATGTATACTATTATCACCGTGTTTACCCGCTAAACCAACCAAAGCAAAAAAAAATACAGTTCTTTTAATGTTTCTACCTATTTAAAATAAGGAAGAAAAACAAAAAAAACTAGGCCTACAAAACTTTTAACATTTCTATTTAAAATATCAATAGTTTAACTGGGAACATGAATAAACATGTTTCAGTGTGGGGAAAGGTAGGTCTACAGAAGGACGACAGCTTACCTTAAAAACGTTAGGTAGGTCGCACAGACACAAATAGACGAGTAGACAAGTTGCTGATACGTTTTGACCAACTAGTGGTCTTTATCACTCAGTGTGAGTAGAGATAAAGGGCTATGCAAGGAAGAAAAACAAAAAACTAATTTAAAGGAAGAAAAAATAAATAAATACAAAACCTTTAACATACGATTCATAGGAATTTCTGATTACTTAAACCTATATTTTACCAAGGCTTTTTCTATGTAATTCTGTTACAATGAATATAATTAGCTTTAGGGCCTATCAATGAAATATTTAAGTATTTTCAAAGAAACTTTTATTGCATAATTATTAATTAAAGTCAACTTCTAGTTGATATTTGTAAAAACTTAGTTACAATAATCAGTATGAATTATTATAGTGTGTTAAATCATTCTGATTCAATTCTGTTACCATGGAATGGACCAAATAATAAGCAAAATAATAAGTATACCGATACCCTGACAGTATGTTTTCCCCCCCTCTAGGTGTATGGGCTGATGACAGCGATGAAGAGGTTAAGCCCAGTACTAGCAGGCCTAGCTTCAAAGGATCTGGAAGTGGGAAGCGCAATTACACAGCACCCGTTAGTTTTATATCCGGAGGTGTTCAGCAGCCAGGCAAAAAGAAAGAGGAATCGAAGAAAGAGGAAGATGATGAAGACGAAGAAATGGAAGTGGACAACCGCGTGGGGTTTGGGGGTCGAAGGGGCAATAAAGGCAATAAAGGTGTTGTAAATTCATCAAGGTAAGTTGCCTAATATGTGCAATCATGGATTTACAAGGTGCATGGATATGCATCTCTTGGTTAATTTGTGTACTGTACTGTGAAACTAACCCCAAAAAACAAAAACTAAAACAACACAAACATTGTCGCCATTTTTGCCTGTTTACACAATTAGGGCCTATTTAAATTTTAAAGTGCTAAAATGGCCGCCAATTTTCTTGTTGCTATAAGTTTAGGCCTAAACAGGAAACGAGAATCGCAGACGCACCGCCCCATAATGTTGCAGGTCCAGTAACGCCAGTTACTATTCTAAGTCCATGGTGCTATGAACTGTTCTAGTTTAACTAGGCCGCTTTGCGAACGCTTTTTTTAGTCGCGTTGATGGATGAGCTTTTTTGTAAGTTTTTAGTTCGTGTGGGATCTCTTTACTTTTGTAAGTGCTTTTTGAACACATTGTAGGTGAAAGTTGTCAAGTTTCTATTGTTAGGCCTACTTGTTAATTGTTATTATAGGTACCTCAACAAACTCATATTAAAACCTTTATTCTATGGATTCCGGCTAACTTTTTCAACTTTTTCTTTCAAAGACAATATAGGCCTATACACCATTACCTTAATGTCCATGTGAAATATTAACTTTGTAGCCCCACCGGTTTGGTCAGAATCAGCCCAAATGTCACGAAAATATCGCACTAAAAATCGAAAAAAATCGTATAAGTACGATATTCATGAGAAATATTTCTTCGATTATACCACCCAAAAACGTGGCACGACTAAGTTCAGAGATTTCGAAGGTCCCCTTCAATGTTCATCAAGATGGCATTTGCCGTTTGCCTGGTAGACAGCGAACAAACAGACAAAAATACAAACAAACAAAAAACATTGGAGCTAAATTTTTTGAGGAGTCAGTGAAATTGGAGTCTTTATTTCGCTCATCCAATAACATTGTCCAATATTAACAATCGGCACGGCCGTATAAGAGATCTGATAAGGCCTACATTAGACACAAATTACAATATTTTTCCTTGGTTTGGAAGAGTTCGGCGGCTGTGTAGAGTTGAAGGTCACATAAATAATATATAAAATACACAAATAACATTATGACGAAACGTTTCGGCTTAGGGCCTACAGCCTTGTTCACCCGTCGGAGTTGAGAAAGTTACCGACTAGGCCTAACTAAATGGCTACTATTTACAAATATGTACAAGAGGCGCTGTTGGCGGGTGAGAGGGGAACTAGGGAAGGTCAGCCAGGTAAGGTACTTCTCTGTTTCCTCTCTGGACCCTAAGGTGAGCGTAGGTTGAGGTTGGGAGGCTCACGGGAGCTGGTGACCATTTAGTGGGCCAATTCCCATTTCCTAAACTCTCCTTCACTGCAGTTAGGTGGTAAGGCTTAATGCTGGCGTTAAACATCATCGGGATCATATTTCACAACAACGTTAATAAAGGATCAATCTATGAGTTGTAGGCCTAGTAGGGCCATATTATTAGATTCATTCATCGGTTTTGAATAAAAAAATCGTGAAACCTCCATAATTAACTCAATTTTGGTGAACTTCGGAAATTTATTCCAAGACGTAGGGCCTACAGATTTTTTTAATGCAAATTTTCATACTGGATATCAACGCTTAAATTAATGTGAACTGTCACATTAAATTTGTTTTTATCGTAAGATAACGGTTTGGTAGGAATTTCCAGAATTGAAAAAATCCATGTTTTCGATTTTCGATTTTTTCACGTTTTGGACCTACCTCTTGCATTGATTTTTTAAGGCTAGGCTAATTCTTGGTAACCAGGACGTGTGGATATCAATATAAAGGAATTCTAATAACATTAGTCAAATTTGGTACCTAATGACTAATGACATATCCAACAGTTCAGATGCAATCGTCAACACCTGAGCGCGCGCAATTGAGTTGAGACAAGCTCAGCAACCCCTCTTAAAAATGGGTGTGTGAAGAGGAAACGCAGTTCAGCTTATCTGTTATACTACAATTCAGAAATGGTCGATGGCTGCAGTGATCTCGTAGATACATAAAACTTGTTTTGCATGCCTCAGTTTATATGGATGAACCTACTAACTAAAATCCACTGCCTCTTAGATGCTGCTCATGGCTCCTCACGAGCAACATCTAGGAGGCAGTGCTAAAATCAAAGCAACAGGTAGATGTGCCAATAGGGCAACGGTCAAACTAATTTCCCACCAGAGCGCAGAACGATCGGAGAGTGACCACAGTTGTCTTACGTTGATAAAATAGGAATGTTTACAACATTTGGCGGCAGTGCATTATTGTTGTGGTGGGTGACAGATTTCCCACCAGAGCGCAGGACGGTCGACGTTTGGTCACCGCCATGTGTAAGTTCCACTGGAACCAAAATGTAAAGAGCCCTGTGGTCACTCCCCGATCATGCAATCCTGGCGGAGAATCGAGGCGAACCAGCTTGGCATTGCTCTATGCTACAAAGTACAAACCACTGCCTCCTAGATGCTACTCGGTTAGCAACCGAGTAGCATCTAGGAGGCTGTGCTACAAACTAATGATCCTTTAAGATTACTCGTTCTTTCAAACAGTTGCCTACGCACATAGTCTCATTCTCACTCATTTTTCATTTAGCCTAAGCCTATTGAAATCACTCTAGGGTCAAAACCTTAAAAGTCCATGAAAGTTGGCTGAATGTAAGAGTACCTTAATAAAACAGCAAAAAAAGCATTTTTGTTGGGGGCAGGACATTATGTATTTAAACTGACTTGCAAGTGCTATTTTTATGTTACTTAAAAATGCATATAGTAATATGTATCTTGTTTTAATAGGGTCTAATTATCTACATGAATTATGTAAATATCTATGACAATACCAATAAATATCATATCATACCATATCATAACCTCACTATTGGCCATTGTAGGGTATATCGTTTTTTGACAATAGTGTAGCCAGCACATCTAGTGCAAAATAAAATTTTGAGAATTGGTTTTCTGGATATAGTTTCTAGACACCTTTAGCTTCAGCTATAAGGACAAATAGATTTCTCTAATAAAGTTCATGTATGATTTTTTTTTGGAATTCGTAAATTCGTACACCAACTGTTATTTGAGAAATCTATTTCTCCTTATAGTTGAAGCTGAAGCTGAAGCTAAAGGTGTTTAGAAACTAAGCCTATATCCAGAAAAGAAAACCGATTCTCAAAATTTAATTTTGCTCTAGACGTGCTGGCTACACTATTGTCAAAAAACGACATCAGGTTATACTGTTATAGGCCTAATGGCCGAAAGTGAGGTTAGGTCCCGTCCCCAAAAAATTACAATTTTTTCTGTTGTAAGGTCCTCTTTCATTCAGAAAACTTTTCAGCCATGTTTCTTTGACTTTCAAATTATCGGCCAAAGGTGGAAACAATCATCAAAACCTTGTATTTACTCTAATGTAGGCTTACTGTATTTCAGAATGCCAGATATGTAGGCATATTATTTTTTATATTTGTAGTGATGAAGACGAGGAAGAGATGCGCCCGCAGAGTTCCAAATTCCGCCAGCAGTTCGTGCAGAGCACGTCTATCGACGGTGATATTGCCGGTCTGCGCAAGAAGCGTACTCCTGTTAATCCAGCGCTGATGCAGAAGGGAGTGGGACATTGGGAGAAACACACCAAGGGTATAGGTGCCAAACTGTTGCTACAGATGGGCTACCAGCCGGGGAAAGGACTTGGGAAAGCTCTTCAAGGAATACAGGCACCAGTGGAAGCCAAACTGAGGAAGGGGAGAGGTGCAATTGGTATGTGGTATTTATTATAATATAATTTATAATAATTATGTTCACTAGCTCTACTGATACATTACGTATTTTGTGAGAACATTTTAACAAGATTTAGGTCTAAGAACTATGGGTTAAGAGTAAAGACTAAGAGGAGAGGTAACAGTAAGGTACTGCCATGCTTTGTAGTTGCCTTTTACGTGTTAGGAATTGAACAGTTTAGAATCGGGTCCTATTCCATTTAAAATCGTGTAGTTTAGGCCTATACCTAGAGATACGTTTTTTTAGCACTTAAATTTAGAAAATTTAGCATTAATTTTGACAAATTTAGCATTTTGTAGCATCAATTGGTTTCTTTTCCACCAAAACCCTAAATGTAGGGTGTTTCTTAAACTTCTTCTGGTAAATGATGAATTGTAGGAACATTTCAATTCAATATAGTCACATAAAACGCTAGAATACATTACTAAACTAGTTCTCAATAGGCATTAAAAACATTATTTTTAGTAAAATTAGCATTTTAAATCGTCAAAATTAGCATTTTGTTGCATCAAAAACCTAAAACGCTAAAAAAACTTATCTCTACCTATACCTAATAAGAAATAAAGTAATAATTAGGGGCAGGTACTAATGGTAAAAACAAATTTTCACCGCTAAAACTATAAATTGGGCATATAGGCCTAAATAATTTTCAACACCAATTCACTGCTTTTGGTCAGTACAAAACAAAGATGCAAATAAGTTCCATCACAAATACCTGCCTCTGAATTCTCATCACTGCATTTTATTGTAATGCAAGCCTTTTACTAGGGATGGGAAAAAGCGTTTAATTTCCTAAACGTTTAACACCTTGAAATTTTTGCATTTAAACGTTTTAAGCCCTATTTTCTTGAACAAAAAATATATATTAGTTACATATATATAAATTTTAGGTAGGCGAAGGCCTAGGTTTTACAACAAAAATCGTAATTTTGTACTTATGACCGGCATACGAATAATTAATTCTCACTCTTGTATTTAATGACCCGGCACTTCCACCATGTGTAACAGACAAGCCAGGGACCCGGCACCTCCAACAAAATTAACCACTTTCAGAAAATTATCGGACTAATTTGTTAGCCCGTGTTTGTGTAGGCCTAGTCTCCGCATGTTATAACAAAATAATATTTCATTTTTACTATATGTTTTTTTTTTTTTTTAATGTAATAACCTCTAACCGTCCACTAAACGTTTAAACGTCCCATCCCTACCTTTTACAAGATCCCACACCAAAGATTTAAAAAGTTATAACAAAATAATATTTAATTTTTACTAAACGTTTTTTTTTTTTTAATGTAATAACCTCTAACTTTATCCCACCCAAGATTTTAAAACATATCAGGGTTTTCAACTAAATGTTGAATTATTTTCACTGCCAATTCACTGTTTTTGGGCATAGTAGAAACAAAAATTGCCTTTTACTTTCACCCCAAATACCTGCCTTTGGTGATAATGCAGCTCATCTGGGCCCCAATTCCCGTAGGTACATATTTTAACTCTGCATCTTAAGTCTTAGCCCTCTAACCCTTAACACCTTGCTTTGGTTTTGATTTGGTTTTATTTTATTTGTATTGTATAATTTTGACCCCTTACACTCACACACAAGGTGGTCAGGGCATATTACAAGTCAATCAATCAATTAACAAATTTACATTACCAAAAACATAGTAGGCCTACATATTAATTGGACATTTTAAAATACATGTAGGGCCTATCGTATCGTATATAAAACACATTCGTCTGTCTGTAGCCTCAGTATTAGTCTCAGGTATACGATCGGCTTCAGAAGTAAATCAAGGGTAAACTTTTACAGACACCAGCCGACACTCACTTGTCAAACTTCGGATTTGTTCTAAAAGGCACACCACTAAATACACAAAGCTAGCACGGGCAAGGATTTGACGGCTTGTTCTATTTATGTGACATTGTCACTAGAAAAATTGTCCCTAATTGATTTCTTCTCTAGAAATAAGCCTGTGCCAAGTCTATGCAGTGTTTGGTGAATCTATTAATTGGATGAGCGAAGCGAAGACTTCAATTTCACCGACCCCCCAAAAAATTTAGCTCCGTTGTTTTTTTTTTTTTTTTTTTTTCCGTCTGTTTGTTCGCTCTCTACCGGGCAAACGGCATATGCGATCTTGATGAAAATTTGACACGACCTTCGTTTTCTCTGAACTTAGAGGTGTATTGTTTTTGGGTACAATCGAAAAAATATTTCTCATGAATCTCGTACTTTTACGATTTTTTTTCGATTTTTAGTGCGATATTTTCGTGCCATTTGGGCCAATTCTGACCAAACGGGTGGGGCTACAACGTTCATATTTCACATGGACATTAAGGTAATGGTGATGTATTGCTTTCTAAAAGAAAAAGTTGAAAAAGTTAGCCAGAATCGAGAGAAATAAAGCTTTTAATATACGTTTTTTGACTTTTTGTGCGATATTTTCGTGCCATTTGGGCCAATTCTGACCAAACGGGTGGGGCTACAACGTTCATATTATACATGGACATTAAGGTTATGGTTATGTAGTACCTTTTGAAAGAAAAAGTGGAAATTTCAGCCAGAATCCATAGAAATAAAGCTTTTAATACAAGTTTTTTACGGTAAATAATACCAATTGACAAGAAACAAAAGAAACTTGACAACATTCACCTTCAATGCGTAGGCAGCAAAACAAAGCACTTGCAAAAGTAAAGATATCCCACACAAACTAAAACCTTTAAAAAGCTCATCCATCAACGCAATTGATTTCTTCTCTAGAAATAAGCCTGTGCCAAGTCTATGCAGTGTTTGGTGAATCTATTAATATACACAAACCTTGTTCTATTACTAACTAGGCCTATGCCCTGGGCACAGTGTTTAAAAGTTCCAATAGGCCAAATGTTAAAGTCAAATAGGGCCGCCATTACCCGCTCCCTGTTAGATGATGTCAGCAAGTGATAGTTTTGTGAATATAGGGCACCGAGCGACGCTAGTACAAAAAGAATATTCACGAGCGATAACGGTAGAGAACCGCAATGTATGTTCGTGTACATATTAAACTTTATGTGGGCTCACCAGTCACCATCCTAAAAATGAAGCGTTCTCACCATCCAAAAGTATGTAATCGGATGAAGTCAAATTCCATGTCAAGCTTTCTAATTTATTCTAATATTTTGCCCGAGGCCTGAGCCTACACCAAATAATAACGTATAAAAATGTTTACATATTAGGCCTATAACATGCATTGTCAATGTATAAAACCTTACCTATCTGTGAATTTGTATATTCAACATTGTAGGCTACTTTGTTTGATCGATGGGTTGATTTTATTTTTGTACCGGCGCTACCGGGTTTCTTGGCGGCGATTACGACCGTTGCCATGGTTTCCACAACCACGGTCCCACTGCCTTATAGTTATATTCAGGTGAAAATTTGCTGGAAACCAATTAATTTGCCAAGCGGTGAGTCCATATAAATTTATTTTCGTTTTCGTGCTACAGTGAAACCTCTATCCATAGTTTCTCAAACTACTATTTTCCTGCATCTATAGTGTTTTTATACACTCCCATAATAAGCTTTATTGTTATTTTCTATTTGATCCATAGTTTTTTCCGGATCCATAGTTTTTTTCAAGTACTCCCTTGAAAAACGATGCAGAGGTTTCACTGTACGTTTCTAAAAGATAAAAGTGACGTTAGATACCGGTAGATATCTTTCAGACCCCTTGATTTACTTCTGACGCCTAGTGTAGGGTACATAAAATAAAAAAATGCAGGTACATAACTTAATAGGCCTACACAATATAATATGTTGTGTCAGTCTATTAATCAAGACTCTGGACAATTAAAATAAAAATACTACTTATAAACATTACTTTCTCACAAATAGATGTCCTCTCTTAAGCCTACATTAGACAATTCAATGATCCGTTCAAGTTTCCTTGAACTCAAGGACAAAACATCTCAATATGAAGGATGTTTTGTTGTATTTTATTATCTTCGCACATTTTGTTTTTGTTTTGTCCTTGAATTCAAGGAAATTTGAACGACCCATTGAACCGTCTAATGCAGGCTTTAAATTCATCTATTGAGTAAAAACTTAAAAAGCATTTCCTTTTACTATTAGTAGATATTGTATTAGGTGTAGAAATGGATTTTCAATAATAGTTTGCCAGTGTCGTTTTTGTCCCGTAAGCTTTTGGGTAGAGAGAGTTATAGAACAGTATACCTGATTAGGGATGTGCGAATCCTGAATTTTGAGTTCGGTTCGGTTCCGGTTCTGGATGGAGTAAAATTATTCGATTTTCGGTTCGGTTTCGGTTCGGATAGTTTAGGCTTGAAATATATGTAAAATAAGTGGGAAAGGGCCTAGCTTGACTTTTTTTTCCCATATCAAAATAATGTGAATAATGAATGAAGCATTGGCCTAGGCCTAGGCCCTAATTTAAGAATTTGAGTTTGTTCCAAGGTTTGAGGTAGGGCCTAGCCTAGGCTCCTCAGAGGCCCTAATAAAAAACCAAGGATCTTTGTTACGTTGATCAAATTTTAATAGCCTACAACAAATTTTCGAAGCCAATGCAGATTGATAAAGCCTAGGCCCAAGTGCAGTCAATAGCAGTTGCTGTAGGCTAGGCCTAGGCCCTAAACTAGGCTCTGAGGCTAGCCCTAGACCTAGGGATAGCAAAGAGCATTCGTCATTTTGCAATATTTTACCGCTCTATGTCACTTTCCATCGTAAATTGAGTATAAACTTGTAACTAGGAATCATAATAATAATACGTAGGCCTTGGCCCTAGGACTATGTGCTGTTCACGGCAGAAGTAGGGTTAAACCAGTCATAACGATATGTAGTTAACGTCGTATTTCGATTGCGCTGCACCTGCAAATATTACTACCACGCATATTAGGCATACTAATTGCCTCGAATAATACCGAAAGTGAGAAACTAAAGGTTCCTTGCCCAATTATATTACAAAATAGCCTAGCGTAAATTCAGTCGTTAACAGTGTGGACAGCAACATAAATCCATTATGGGGGACCGTATGACGTTTCACCACCAGGAGCGCTGCGAGCGGTGACGTTCACCTGATTGTGAAAGATGGCGGCTAACTATGGTAGTTTAACCTTACCGCGGCTGAAAATGTTTTTAAAGGTGGACCCACACAAAAATATAAGACGTAAGCATAAGGTTTTAACGCGTTGACGTAATGTTGGAACATAGGGAACACGTACTGGCGTTCACACAAATGAGCTAGTTGTAATACAAACTTTTAATGCATAAGACACTGTTTTAATGTGTAAGAAAGTTGAACAATTTTTAACTTTACGACAGTACGAAAAAGTTAAGTCAAACTAACATCTACTTTGAAAGGCTTGATTACTACAGTCAACCAGGCGCGTATAGGAACGTTTTGAAAGTTTTTTTTTTTTGGGGGGGGGGGGAATTTATGAGCAGACCTTGTGGGCGGCAGCCGGGACGTATTATTTTTAGTGGTTTTAGGCGCTTAAACAGCTAAGATTATTCGGGTCTGGGCCTGAACCCCAAACAAATTTTCACCATACCAAAGTTATTTCGTACTTATGTTTTAACTGCACTCGGACTCTGTAAAATAATGTTTTATAGCAACTATTTGCGATCTAAAACCTAAAAAAATTAACTTGGAAGTGTACCATTTTAGTAAATTTCAACCTAATTTTTATATGTAATGACGAAGCATACAGGCAATTATATTCGTTTTACCAAGGTGCTTGTCGAATTGTATAAGTGTATGTGCATATTTAGTACGGAAATTCTGGGATTACCTAGCACACGTTAGTTTTGCTCTCGTGCCCCCCCCCCCCCCGGTTCCTACGCCACTGCAGTCGACTACGCTTCCGTAATAAATATATAAAGTTGGCAGGACTTGGAGCATTATTTGCATAATTATTAACATCGATTGGAAAAATTATAAAATTAATAATAATCTTTATTATAACCTTCGAATCCTTCTTTAATCAAAGTTCTCTCTGTTCACTCTGCATTCTGCAAAGAACTTATAGAAGACAAATGACACTATCTTAGCCTAAATTCTTTTAGCTTACTTTTCTATGTGTACCGGCGCGCTTACAGAACCTAAACCCTTGTATTAATCCGCCTTAAAAGAAAAGAAAAGCGCGGACAAGTGGACGCAAATCAGAGTTAGTTGAGGGGTCAGATAAAATTTAAGCTTATAGATAATGTTTCAGGCCTGAAATAGATTTTTTGACACATATTCTTTAGCATAATATTACACTAAAATGACCGTTTAAAAAATTATATCTTTTTACTGTGATTTTACACTAATTTTTAATTTATTTTGATTTTTTTGAAATTGGCTTTTTGGGAAATTCCTAAATAGGCTTTAATATGCTTTGCTTTTGATCCACACCAAAGCATCGTACCAATCTAAAATGGCCCTTTATAACATCGTGTTTTGAAGCTGTACACAAATATACACTCAAACACGTAAAAATATGCATTCCAAAATCACACCCCTCCTTGGTAATCAGCATATTTTGACCAAACCACATGCCCAAATTACAAAACAAAATAAAGAGGACTTACAGAAAAGACTGTCGAGTATTTCATTAATGACCATTATTTTTTTGGATCAAAATCCTCCAAGGTTACGGGGCATAAAAATCGTCCCAATGTTATTTCTTATTGCAGATTTTTACAGATAAGACCTAACTCGAAAATTATTAACTGACATTTTTTGAGGGGTCATGGTGGACGCAATAGTTTTTCTGTCAATTTCTAAATTCATAACTAGTTAGCCTGAATGAAATATTTTTTTGAGTTTAGCGGGTGAATACCCCTTTAAAAGTTGTGATGCAGGCATACGCCTACTGGACTGACAGCCAAGTCTGGACCAAGTAGGCGATTACTTACCATACTTACAATAAATAAATAAATTCGTATTAAGAGTCTACCCACTCAGTCATATACCTAACTGATTTTCAGTGGGGGACAGTAAACCAAAGCGACCAAGCCAAGCCAACCCTGTAGGCCCTGACGCAATCGACGGGTGAGCGATAACCAACCAAAGATCGATATTTTTAATAGGAAATGTAGTCATAATATTATAAATACCATAATAATTGGACAGTTTGTAATCGTCTTCTTTGAAGTGGAGGTGGCAAACAACACTGTGCCTATAGTGGGTAACTATTTGCCACGACGTGCGTATAACCACTTAAATGTTTACTTTTATCTTTTGGAAACTTATGGCCTCCTTTACGGTTGTTGCATTTAGGCACACAACACTTGACTCATCTTGAATAACTTTTCATATGTGCGTAAACATACATTCATACTAAAAAACACTCAATATATGTGAATGTTCGGAGCAATGAGATTCCTGTTGACAGATTGCGCGTGTATTTAGATGGCGAGTGCGCACGCCCACTACACTAGAGTGAACGTCACCGCTCGCAGCGCACTCTATGACGGCCGGATTTTCATACGGTCTCCCATAAATAAAACATCGCCTCAGTCTCAAGGTCGTGTGACGTGTTTAATATCGATAGTCGAACAGTGGTCGTCAAACTCGAAAAAGACGATCAACGTAGCGGTGTCGATTCAAGCAAAGCCTCCTAGAGCTCTGCGCAGTCTCTGGTGCGCACACCACGAGCGTGATAGCGCAGTCTACAGCACGCTCCGTGCCAGTAGTCGAGGTTTGCGCGCGCAATTCAAACTATCCGAAACCGAACCGAAGTCGGTTCCAATTTTTCGCGCATCGGTTCGGATATGAATTATCCGAACCGAACCGAAATTTCGGTTATCCGCACACCCCTATAGGCCTACCTGATACATTGTGTCCCTTTTGTAACCTTGTGATGCGTGTTGCAATGTGGAATGTTCATTTTATCATTTTGTTAACCCCAACCAATCACCAGTCAGTAAGAGGCAACAATGTTTGTTGGTTATTTTCTATATCCTTGAAAGTTGTCCATCTAGGAATTGTACATGAATATGGCTTTAGCCTCTTAGTGCCTTATCCCTCAACTCCGCTTAACCCAGAGTTAAAATGTAAAAGAATCCGGCCCCTGGGTGCTATAACCTAACAACTCCATTTGTGTAACACTGTTGTTTGTAATTGGTCAGGCGCGTACGGGCCGGAGGTGAAGCAGAAACTCGCCGACACGAAGGCGGACTCGGAAGAAGAAGAAGCAAAGGACTTTGTGGAGAAGTTGTCTTTGTGGAGGAAGGGTGACATCGATAGCAAAAAGAAGAAAGTACGTTATTTCTACAAGAGTATTGACGAAGTTATAGAACAAGGAAAGACTGGGAAAGTGAAGAAAGATTACAGGTACATAATACAGATTTATTAGATTTGTTTTATATCTTTACTCTCAAAATTAGTATTTGGTAGAAGGTAGGGCCTGCTGTGGGCCTAGTTAAGTACCGTACTGGGTTCTGTAAATTACTGTACTAAAATGTTGTTCATAGAAATTAGATTTAGAGTTCCTTATCAATTTCTTGATGTATAATGTAGTGATGTGAATTTACCGTAAATTTGAAACTCAAGGAATTTACCGATAAAATTACCAGTAAATTTACCGAAAAACAGTAAAATCGGTAAAATTTTGATTTTAGCCATATTAGGCATATCTAGGTGCCCGGTAGGGCACGGCGGCGCCGCAGCCAAGCCGCGGTGCGCTACACACTCAGGCACCTTATACAGCAAGCAGAGTTGGGGTGATTTCGAGGTGTCACCCAGCCGTCATGAAACGTGATGTAAACTTGAAAACTATCAAAATCAAGGGGATTTAGGTGTCCGACAACACATGCCAAATTTGGTTGGGGTACGAGCATTCCTTCTTGGTGAAAAAATGACTTGAAACATGCTCAAAATCACTTTAAGGATGTTAGTTACTACTGGCTACTACTGGCTACTATCTAATTCGTCAGTTTCAATTGCCCAGCGATTCTGACCAAACGGGTGGGGCTACAACGTTCATATTTTACATCATTAAGGTAATAGTGATGTAATTCCCTTTGAAAGAAAAAGTTTTAAAAAAATTGCTGGAAGGCTTCCAAATAAAGGTTTTAAAATAAGCCTTATACAGGCATACAATCAACAAGTAACTATAGTTACGTGACAATAATCGCCTACATTGTTTACAAAAAGCAAGTCTTTGGACCACTATATTTTTTCATTCTATTGTTAATTGGTAATACCATAGCAATTAAATCGACTGATAAAATTATTATATTTTAACAAATAATTTTGCAATGAAACTTGAAAAAGTAATGAGATCCCACACATAACAAAAACTTGTAAAAATACAGCCAAACCTTACACACTCAAAAGAAATGAGATCTAAAAAAAAGGGCCAAGCTCATCTACCCTTCCACATTTGTGCATTCTTAATTCATAAACGTACAGTGTCCCGTAACAACATCGTTGAAAAGCTTCGCAAAATAGAATTTGCATGACCATTACTAGAGGTAATGAAAAATGGTGATATAAAAACGCAAATTTCGTTTTTAAAAACCCAAATTTCGCGTTTTTCGCGATTTCAAAAAAATTGTCAAAAACGTTTCGAAAAAATCCAAAAATCCAAAAAAAAAAAAAAAAAAACGGAGCCCCTTAAGTTAGGGATGACATCGATTACAAAAAGTTAGAATCGATCATTGTGACCTAAAAATCGATTCAGAGTCGATTCCCAACAAAAAATAAATATTTGTATGCACTGTTATTTTGGTGGACTATTTCCGCGGAACCATATACGCGCCGTTATTTCCGCGGTCTATTTCCGTGAAGCCCGTGACGCGCGCGTTGCGTTGACTGTTTGATGACTTTTCCGCCTACCGCACGCGTAATATTCAGTCTGGACCGGCACCTCCACCAAAACTGGACCGGCACCTCCACCATCCCTTACATTTTGCACTCTAAACGGTTCAATTTCGCGAGTTAATTCGCGTTTTGACCAGTTTCATACAATTTCGTTCGTTATTTCGCGCTATACACGAGATTTCGCGAATTTTGCGTTTTCAAAATGTGTTTTTCCATCTCTAAATGATGTAATTCGTTGACAATATTACATTTTAGGCACTAAAAAGGACATTTAAAAAAATTCGCCGAATTTCGTTATCACCATTTTTCACTACCTCTAACCATTACATTAAAATTAATTAGAAAAAGAAATTTGGATTAACTATTAGCTATTACGTTTAAATTTATAGTTGAAAATTCTATTTTGCCAAGCTTTTCAATGATGTTGTTACGGGAAAACTGTACGTTTATGAATTAAGAATGAGCAAATGTGGAAAGGGTAGATGAGCTTGGCCTTTTTTTTAGATCTCATTTCTTTTGAGTGTGTAAGGTTTGGCTGTATTTTTACAAGTTTTTGTTATGTGTGGGTTAGCATATACGTAAATAGTTTTTGTGATGAGGAAGGTGTATATCAATTAAAAGAGCATATATTCACCCTTATATTTATTTACTGTTCCATACAAAGAACAAACTGAACAATAATGTATTCATTTAATTATCTTTGTAGGTTTGGTTAAATAAATAATTAAAATAAATATATTAATTAGATTTGAATTAATGATTTAGCTACTCAGCTAATGAAATAGTGGAGTATGTCTAGGCACAGAAAAGCTCTTGGTCGGATTTATTGATAGAATTTTCCAAGTGTTAACCACATGAACACACGTGACGCATACGGGTGCGTCATGAGGACGCGTATCCTCCCATACACATGACGCTCACGTAGTGCGCCATGCACGTTTCAAAGTCTCCCCCCAGCTTCACGTTCATATTCCGCTAAAAGCTCGACTGAAGTAGTTCTAGTAGGTTGCCGTTAGATAGCAGCACTAACTAGAGTTGTGTTCTCGTTTCTCGGAGGGTCACTACAGTAATCTTTTTGATAGCTGGAATTGTCAACAAGTGTTTTCCAAAATGGCTACGCTTTGAGTTAAAAATTACGGAATGAATGATGTTCTATCAATAATCTTTTATTAGACAGCAGAGAAAGTGAAGTGAGTGTATCTAGTGGTTCAAAGCATGATTATTTTTCAAGTGATAGTGCGGCATCGGTGCAGGACAATAGTGACAAGTCAGGAAGTGGGAGTGAAAGTGATGGTGGGGGTGTGACAGATTATGGACAAGACAGCTCAAGACCTGAACCTTGCCAAAACACGCGGGAAAGTAGCAAATTAGGGCCCACATCAAGTTCTGGTTTGAAAAATATTTCAAAAGCTCATGTAAATGGTAAGAACAACAAAATCACAAATTTAAGTTCAAAAAGGGGGGGGGGGGGATGATTTTTGGGATTTCCTGGTGTATATGGGGTCACGGAATGTCTTAAAATGGGTGTGTTCAAGGGGTTAAAATTGACTTATTTCTATTGCATTCTTGTTGTGTAGGTTCTTATTAGTCTGAAGAATTTAACGATGGAAAATTTAAAATTTAATTTGTTTTTTAAAGTGATATTTGACTTATTTCCACTGCATTCTTGTTGTGTAGGTTGTTATTAGTCTTTAGAATATAATGATGGAATTTTTTTAAATTTTACCATTTTACCGACATGCTCGGTAAATTTACGGTAAATTCTCTGACCGGTAAATTTACCGTCAGGTAAATTTACCGACTCACATCACTAGTATAATGTGAATAGGCTAAATGATTTTAATTGTTGCTACAAAGTGTGGAAAAGGCCAACCGGCTAGTTTAGTTTACATTGGAGAAGGGTTGAAGGTTGGGAAAGCATAGAGAACATAAAGCCCAGCCTGAAGGGCTGGGGCAACAAAACTTTTCACATGCTGATGATAGGGTGACCATCCTTCCAGAAAAAATGGGATTGTCCCGGAAATTCTATGCCTCGTCCCGGTGTCTCGAAAAATGCTTTCGGGACACCTTTTTGTCCCGGATTTGTCAAATTAAGTCTCCTCTTTTCGGTAAAAAAAGTTTTTAAAAAGTTTAATTTTCAGATTCTTAGAGCACGTTCTCTTAAAAATAATAAACCTTCATGCAGCAGCAGGTAACAGTATTCTTGCTACGTGATCGTTCCAGTAGTCATTCGTTCCAAGAATATATTTGGCCAAAAATCGAAAACGATTATGTTATTTCATATTTTATTATCCTCCATATTATTATCCCGTTTCAAAGCAATCAAAAGTGACTAAAATACGACCTTAAAAAACACGAAAAAAGAAAATTCTTTTGGTCTTTCTTTCCCCATCTACTGTCTACTAATTTTTAGTGAAACAAGGAGTTGCGAGACAAAATTTACATTTTCCTTCAAAATTAGTCGGCCTAATAATACATTGTTATTTTGTATTTTCCATATTCTAATACGGTAATTATATTTTAAATTAAATAATGAGAATTACAAAACCAAAAAGGTAACTTGCTAATTTAATGGGGCCTACTAGAAATGATAAAGACTCACCAGTTTGCAAGTTGTTGACCTTTGATAGGTTGCGAGTGTCAAGTGTGCATGTGACCCATTAATAAACCTAGTAAAAATAAAATTGGATTTAATTGGATGAGCGAAGGGAAGACTTCAATTTCGCTACCCTGAGAAAAATAGCTCGGGTGTTTTTGTCTGTTCGCGCCCTACTGAACAAAGGGCTTTTACGATCATGCTAAAAATTTTAGGGGACCTTTGAAATCTCTGAAAGATCTGCCACGTTTTTGGCTACAATCAAAGAAATATTTCTCATGAATATCGTAGGCCTACTTCTACGAATTTTTCTATTATCATGATTTTTGGCTCTCCACCAGGCAAACAGCTCCTCCGATCTTGATGACACTGAATTAACTAACCTTAGATATGTTATGGTTTGGGGTAGGAATGCACATCAATACTTTTTAGTTTTTTTCATTAGCGATTATCAAAATGTTAATGTCATTGTCGAATCGATAATATTGATAGGCCTATCACCAACAAAGCCTGTTCCTACCTATAAGTGGAACCTCAAGTTTGGCAAGTGTAGGTCAAAACAATACAATTGCGTTCCGTTTGCTGCCTCGCTGTCTTCGATGTCATGTGTTTGGCTTCTGTGATACTGATCGACTGATAGCTCATTTCCAAACATAAATCTTGAATGTGACACTATCAGCCCAACCTGGCACAATGTCCGTCTTTAGAGTTTTGGTTCGTGCCACTATTGACCAATTATATTATATTTTGATTATCAATAATGAATTTTGGTTATTGATAATCAAATCAAAATTATATTCATTATTGATTATCGATCAATAATATTGATTATCGTGTGCATCCCTTGTTTTGGGTACCGTCAAATCTGTTGTCTGTGAGATAGCCTAAAACTTATTGTTTAATTTGTCATTATTTGTTGTCTGTTGGCCTTGTTCACTTGGCCATCGTAGAAGAACAGTGACATATCCAAGGGGGGGGGGACAAAACTCCCCCTTTTGCAAAAAAAATGTGGAAGTGCAATTAAACGTTTCTGCAATCATAGGCACATTAGTGACATTATGCACTTTTCAACGTTTATTTTTTAAATTTGCTTTTGTTTGATTTATGTTTTGATTTATGCATGTCATAATAATTATTAAAATGCAAAAGAATTGATAAAATGTAACACTTAATTGTTTTTAACCATTCATGTGCCTGCATACCCTTCTAGTAGTGGAACTTCATGTAGGTGTATCAAGTAAAAGCCCATTTATATATAAATTTTATTGGATGAGCAAAGCGAAGACTTCAATTTCACTGACCCCCAAAAAATTTAGCTCGGGTGTTTTTTTTTTTTTTTTTTTGTTTTTTTTTGTTTGTTTTTTTGTCTGTTTGTTAACTCTCTACCAGGCAAACGGCATATCCGATCTTGATGAAAATTTGACAGGACCTTCGAAATCTCTGAACTTAGAGGTGTATTGTTTTTGGGTACAATCGAAGAAATATTTCTCATGAATATCGTACTTTTACGATTTTTTTCGATTTTTAGTGCGATATTTTCGTGACATTTGGGTTAATTCTGACCAAACGGGTGGGGCTACAACGTTCATATTATACATGGACATTAAGGTTATGGTGATGTAGTACCTTTTGAAAGAAAAAGTTGAAAAAGTTAGCCAGAATCTATAGAAATAAAGCTTTTAATATAAGTTTTTTGATTTTTTGTGCGATATTTTCGTGCCATTTGGGCCAATTCTGACCAAACTGGTGGGGCTACAACGTTCATATTATACATGGACATTAAGGTTATGGTGATGTAGTACCTTTTAAAAGAAAAAGTTTAAATAGTTAGCCAAAATCTATAGAAATAAAGCTTTTAATATAAGTTTTTTACGGAAAATAATACCAATTGACAGGTAACAAAAGAAACTTGACAACAATCAGCTACAATGCGTAGGCAGCAAAACAAAGAACTTGCAAAAGTAAAGATATCCCATGCAAACTAAACATTTTTAAAAGCTCATCCATCAACGCGGCGGGACTTTAGCGTTTTCCTAGTATTAATAAGGGGCTTTTACTTGATTGAAAGTTGGTCATTGTGATTTTCTACTAGGAAAACGCTTAAGTCCCGCCGCGTTGTTGGATGAGCGTAATTGGTGCATTGAGCTGCCATGTGTTATGCGGATTTTCTGTTGTTCTGTGAAAAAATCATTACTAAGTTGATTTTTTTTTAATTAAATTAAATTAAATAAAAAATTAACTTTAATTTTTAATTTTTTTAATTAATCGTAATTTTAAAACAGGAAAAAATCGTAATATTGAAATTTTCATAAGAAATAATTATTCGATTGCGCACAAATTTTACACGAATATATTAATTCATAAAATTAAGGTTCTGTGAAAAAATCATTACAATCGGATAAAGCATGTAGGTGTTATAAGTCGAAGAAATTTTTAAAAAATCGAAAAAAAAAATCGTAAAATTGCGATTTTCATGAGAAATAATTTTTTGATTGCGCTAAAAAACGTGGCAGTTCTTGGTTCAGAGATTTCGAAGGCCTCCATAAAATTTCATCGCAATTGGAGTAGCCTATCGGTTTCGCCGGAATCGTGTTAACAGACAGACAAAAATATAGAAAGAAAAAAAAAAAAAAAAAAAACATTCCGGATTTTTTTCTCCAGTGTAGTGAAATGGAATCTTCGCTTCGCTCGCTACGCTCATCCAAAAACGCACAGATTTTCACCAAAATGACCTTGAAGAAGAAAATTTTTCTGGGGGGCTAGCCCCCCGGACCCCCCATTTATGGTTTGGTATATCTATAAGTACATTGGTCAATAACCCCCCCCCCTTTATCAATTCCTGGATACACCACTGTAGAAGAATAAGTTAAGGCATTGAAAGATAAACAAATTGCCCCAGACCCCTGTTAGCCCATGTGATTTAGACCCTACAGTTTTAAAATGACGGCTAGATCGGAAGGGATTTTGGAAAATTGAGTACAGACTAAACATTTTTGAAGGGTAATTTAGAAGGACCTGTACCTTTTATGTTATTTACAATGAAAACTGACGAGTCAATGATGATTGATTGACTGATTTAACATATTGTGATTGTTGTTGCAGCCAGCTGAGCAAAGTGAAGGTGATAGACATGACAGGGCCCCAGCAGAGAGTGCTGAGTGGCTACCACGCTATAGCAGGTCAGCAGCGACCGTCTGACCAGTGGGAGATACGGAAGGAGAAGGAATTCACAAACTTTGCATTGCCAGAGCTACAGCATAACCTCAACCTGCTTATGGATATGTGCGAACAGGTACAGTACAGCTAGCAAAAATACCTAATAACTAATAGCCCATTCAATAGGGAATGCTCCTCAACTCTATTATGCGACTAAATTGTAATTAACATAAAATATGAAAAGAAATATACACAAATATAAATTTATTTTAAAAAACCAACGATTTTTGGCGTATTTATGAAGGTTTTAAATTGGCAAGTGGTGAAGCGGGACTAAAACGCTCCGAACATTGCGTGACGTCATAAAAAAAGTTATAGTTGAATAGATCTTCGCGCGCGCGCTGCACCACATGCTCGCCGGAAGTTCCCCGAATGTCCGCTAGGAAATTCGAATTTAGTCAAATCCATGTCAAGCAATTTAATATATTCTAATAGTTTGCCTAAGGCATGAGTCTTGACCTCATAATGAAAATGTATAATATAAAAATTTATACCTATTATAACATGCATTGTCAGTGAATAATACCTTACTTATCTGCAAATTTGTTTATTCAACATTGTACTTGTTTGATCCACGGGTTGATTACCGACGCTGAACCGGGGAAACTTCTTTATTGAATCTGGTTTCCATGGTAACCAAGAACTTAGGCCCACTGCCTTTGCTAGGATTTTGCTAGAAATTGTCTAAGATCTAATGAATTTGCCAGGCGGTGGAACCCCTACCGGCAGACTGACGAAACGTTACAAATCTGTGACGTCACAGTCAGCTAGGCCTGTTTACGGCGGAATTTAAACACAAATATTCATACCCTCATAAAACCAAGTAAAAAACATTTTTCGACGGTCTTTTTTTGGGAATCGTCTTTTTTAATAACTACGTTACAAATATATTAAAAGTAAATATGAGGAGTGTTCCCTATTCGGGAAGAATTTGATATCTTGATTAATTTAAGATGATCATTGTTATTTAGTATATAATAGTAGGCGTATGTATCTACTATATATCTTGACCCCATGTCCAGCATTTAATCGGGTTGGGGGAGCAGCGCACTATAGTACTCCATTTCTTGGGCTAACATCTTAGGCCCGCTTCACACTAGGAGTCTAGGACAGTCATGTGACTTGTCACCGGAGACGGCCACCTGTGTTTAAGACCAATACAATACTTGTGCATCATCCAACACCACCAGCATGTCCAAAACTTGCTCATTGTTCATTGTAGAATATAAATTCAAGTTAGATTGCAACTCTATGACTCACTCTGTAAGAAAACTGCGCATATTTTGTTCCCACCCTATCCCAAAATGACCACCCAAATGTCACCGGTCACTCAGTGTGAAGGCTTCCATTGAAAACAATGTGTCTTGGTCGGTATTTGGCTTGGTCTCTGTGACTCTGTGACCCTTCCATTGGTTGCGAGGTCGTGCAACTGTTCGGTCTCCGTGACTCGGCCGAACACTGCAGTGAGCCAGTGTGAACGCTCTCATTCAAACCTATTCATTTCCAAAGACGGACACCTGCGACTGTCATCGGCTACGGTCACACGTGTCCTAGTGTGAAGCGAGCGAAAGTTGCCAGCTATTCAGGCGTGACACAACAATATCTTCCACGTCTTCCTCAAACACCTCCTCTGCTACCGGGGGTCTGTTTATTAGGTCTACCTATTCATTTCTTATGATTGTCCCAGTCTTTCTGCTTCCACTTCATTACATGTTATTCCTCTTTTCTTAACACTGTCATTAATCTGATCCACCCACTTTCTTTTTAGGGATATGCCCTTCTTGTTGTTCAAACTCTCTTCTTGTATCCTATTCCAAGCAAGGTCCATTCTTTTCATATGTCCAAACGAACGTAGCCGTTTTCTCTCCAACCTGACTTGGACGCTTACAACACCTAGTCTTTCCCTGATTACACTACTCCTGAGTCCTGAACCCGTTGTTCTTCGTTGCACCCAGTACGATACGATGATAATCATATGAGTAACTGTTACCGAACTGAACTACGCACTCGCCTTGCTCTTTCTCTCACAGTACAAAACCAAACTTTCTGCATCTAGACTTCTTCACTAACTCACAGTAGATAGGGCCTACCTACCCATTTGAATTATTAACCTATACATACATTTGAATTGTTCTAGTTGTAATAAAATACATTAAACTTTATGTTGCCTGTGAATTTAATTGAAATTATTTAAGTTGTTTTTTATCGGATTACTTTCAGGATATCATTCACAACGACCGCAAGTTGAGGCACGCCAATGACCGTATGGTAGCCTTGGAGCACGAAGAAGGAACCCTAAGTCAGACCATAGATCAACAGGAAAAACACATCGGCACACTAGAAACTGTTCTATCTATTGTCGAGAAGCTCATGAACAGCGACAGAACTCAGCCTCTTTCTTTGGAAGATACGGTGCAAGCATTTCAAGAACTACAGGTAGGCTAACTGCATTTAGTGTATATGTACAAGGTTTCTTGTTTTGTTTATTTAATTAGCGGTTTAGCCGCGGTCGCTTAGCCGGTTACCATTCGAACACTGAAGTTAAGCAACCTTTGGGTTTGGTCAGTGGTAGAGTGGGTGAACGCTCTGACCTGAAACATACGTATACCGCTACGTACTCGCTAGAGCAGATCGAGGGTTCGAGAGCTATACTGTAATAGCTTCGTACTTCTCGACGTCTGCTCGGCAGTCTGGGATAGTGGAGGAATCTGTGACTGTAGTTATTACACCGTCCTTTCGGATGGGACGTAAAGCCGTTGGTCCCCTTGGTACTTTTCAAAAGGAGTAGGCTACGTGCCGGTACCAGGTATCCCCTCCTCCCTTTTTCATCATCGTGCATCGTTGTTAATCGTCAGTTGTTATACTGGTCACTGTAAAATGGCATACTATGCTGTATGTGGCCAATTCATAGATAAATTTAAAAGAAGTAAGGTCATAGCTTTTGTTTGATTTTTAGTTAGAATAGTGTTAGGAATTAGGATCTAACAGCTTACCTTCAAGAAGTGATGGAGGTTGACGAAGTTGATAGGTAAAAAGTAACATTCATACATACATAATATATTATCTTCTTCTTTTTATGCCCACAATTAGCATTATTCATGTCATCATGTGTTTTCTAGTTATCCGTTAATGATAGAACTCTTATTCCCTCCGATCCATGCCATCTGGCATTTTGTTCCAGTCAACCTTTATATATACCGGTACATTCATCATCATGTTTCCTGCCATGTTCACCAACCCCACACATCCTACAGACACTGGATTCAAAAACTCCAAATCTATGGAGGTGCTTTCCAAGCAAGCCATGTCCTGTTTGAAGCAGGAATAGAGAGCTGTTTCTATTCTTCTACTGTAGCACTTACATTCACCAGTCGGCCTAGTTTTTGTGTACCTACTCTTCCCACAGTTTGTTCTGCCCCTTCCCCCCACCCCTCTCTTGCCATTCCTAACGTCCCACTTTTCAGTAGGGAGATGTTAAAGATATGCGTGCAGGGCTAGTGGCAACAATAATCCTCTACCTCGAGAGCATTTTTTACTAGCCCGCAATCAAATAGGTTATACCGTTATAGTATTGAAGTATCAGGCCTATACTTGAATGTTTTAAGTCACATTAGTCGCCGGGTAAAACCTGCACGCTAAAGACTTGTACCGGATGTCTGTTAAAAATTTCAGCTCAATCTGTTTATCCGTTCGGCCGTTAGGGAGCGAACTCGCTCATTTACGCACAAAAACACAGATCTTGTGCCGTTTAACTTGTGTTGTAATGATAATCACTATTGAGCGTTGATCATATTTATATTGATTGGCCTAGCTTGGTTGCAGACAATGTCTCGTATGTATCCTGCCATTATTAACTGACCTGACCTGGAATTTTAATTCAACCGGTCAAAGTGCCATCCTTACCAGTTATCATTGTTACAAATTAACAAATTCTTATCATTTTTCATTAATCATTAACCTTGTTCCAGGAGAAATACTACGAAGAGTATCGAATGTACGAGATTGGTGATCTAGCGGCCATCCTCGTAGGCCCGAAGATAAAGACGTTGCTGTCGACGTGGTCCCCTCTCGACAACCCTCTTGAACACCTGGAGCTGTTCCGACAGTGGAAAAACATCCTAGAGACTCCGCAGGCCAACTCTCTGTCTTCCATCTCCTCGCAGGACCCATACCACCGACTCGTGTGGCAGGCGCTAATACCCAGCATCAGGCAGGCCACTAGGTGAGCTACCCGTTCATCTTTCAAGTGCGCATCGTGTTGGTACTAGATACACGCTGGGTCAGCTTTTAGTTTTAGTCTGCGAGAGACAGCAGCAGTGGCATCATGAATGTCAACTTCAACAATTTACAAATTAATTTTCTGTAGGGCCTATGTATTTCTAATTTACAAACAGGATTATTGTTTTCGAGAAGTAAGGGAACAGGATGGAGGAAAAGGAAAAATAAGTAGGCATAAGTAATAGGTAGGCCTGAAGAAGCAATAGCCTCCTAATAAACTAGTTTAGGCCTAGTTGCCTAAACACACTCAATGTCAATGAGACAATGACTTCTTCTGATTTGATACAGTGGATACAGTGGATCGTACAGTGGACTTTTTGAACAATAGGCCAAGGATCGATTATTTAACGAAAAAATATGACCATAATGATCATTTTAACGAGGTCCATTAGTTGTTATAATGACGTTTGAGTTTGACTGTAGACACTAAATAAAGCCCCACGTGTCCTTGTTGCAGCAAGTGGAACGTGCGCTCCTGCGAGCCTATGATAGAGCTGCTGGAGGCGTGGCTCCCACTCCTCCCGTGTTGGGTGATGGACAACATCCGGGAACAGCTGGTTCTGCCCCGGATAACAATGGAGGTGGATGAGTGGAACCCCATGACGGACACGGTGCCCATCCACGCGTGGACCCACCCTTGGCTGCCGCTGCTAGGTATGTGCTTCTCTCGTAATTAGGGTTAGATAAATAATTTAATCCCTGCTGAAAAATCTTGTCAAGAGCTTGGTTCTTTACATATCTTGGATTTAACAAGACATAGTCAAACATGAACTTGTTTTAAAATAAGCTCTTGTAAGATTTCAAACTTAACTGCCACCTGGTGTTAACTTTTTGAACCTCATCAAACAACATGGCTGCAAACAAGCCAAGTCTACATTTGTGCAGTGCTGTCTCATTGTTTCAGTTTATTTTGAACTAGAGGTGACAGTTGATCAATAGACCTAGTCTACATGGTAGGCAAAGGCCACATACACATACGCTAAATAGCTACAGATAGTTGCCATCGTCTTGTACAGGCCTCAGGCTATGTGAGTACTATTTACAACTGCTTTTATAGTAGGTAATAGTTGACTGAAAAGTGTTAAAGGCCTCTAGGCCTATGCCTTGCACTATGGGGCTAAGCTTAAGGCTGCATGTCAAAAACCAAAATCCAAATTTATTATGCATAAAACAGTAGATATAGAGAGTATGATCATTAATCACAGTTTTTTTTATTTTTTTGGTCGATGCATTTTTCCTCTATTGCTACTTTTTTGAACGATTTTTGGTGCTAAGTTTTTCCAAAAGTATACCATTTGGATGGCTGATATTTTTATTGTAGCTTACACTCATCTTTGACTATAGAATGAGATATTTTGAAATGTATAGCTTTCGTATCTTGAGATCTTACTTTTTTTCTTTTGACGGTACAAATACCACAAAAGTACCGGAAAATATAAAACACTGTAAAATGTAAGATATTGAAGATACACATTTCAAAATACCTCATTCTATAGTCAAAGATGAGTGTAAGCTACAATAAAAATATCAGCCATCCAAATGGTATACTTTTGGAAAAACTTAGCTCCAAAAATCGTTCAAAAAAGTAGCAATAGAGGAAAAATGCATAGACAAAAAAATCCAAAAAATATATTTTGATCTTTTCAAAAGACTGATTAATGATCATATCATACTCTATAACTACTACTGTAAAATGCATATTTTGGATTTTGGTTTATGGTGTACACACAGCCTAAATGCTTACCTTAGCCTGTAGGCAAGCCTACTTGCTTTATGTTCACAAGGCCAAGATTAACAAGCCACGAATAAACTTCTAATAAGGTGGGTCAAAATTAATCAAGTACAGGTACCGCATAAATAGACCAACCACAATCTTGCCAAGAGCTTGGCAAGATGTTCGCAAGATCTTGTCAAGATATTCGCAAGATCTTGTCAAGATATTTGCAAGATCTTGTATTGTTCTTGTCAAGTTCTTGACAAGAATAATACAAGATAGATTGTATAGCAGGGTTGCCACCAAGAAAAAATAAAAATCCTTTTTGAGCAGATCAAAAATCCTTAGAAATCCTTAAATGAAACACCCAAATCCTTAAAAATCCTTAAAATGCCTAAATGTACCAATTTCGATACGATATCGATATATCATAATGTAATTGTTGTAAAAAAAATTGAATATATAATTTTTTATAGAGTAGGTAGGCCTATTTTTAATAAATAAATTTTTTAAAAAAATGTATAAAGAGTCTACCCACTCAGTTATATAACTGATTTTCAGTGGGGGACAGTAAATCAAAGCGACCAAGGCCCCGAATCAATCGGGGAAAAAAATGATTCGAGGCCAAATAGGGTTGATAGAATGATAAGGTATCACCATAAATGCATATTTTTACGATCTCACAACCGCGTTTTATGACCCGGCACCTCCACCATCTGCACCAGCCAGGTTATTTAATTTAGACTACCTACCCGGCACCTCCACCAAAATTCTGAAATTTTGCATTTTTGGTGTAAATTTTGATATTTATACATCGAAAATATTCCCACTTATCAATATCGCATTGAAATAAAGATTTTTTTGCACCAGCCCTAGTTAAAAACGGCGTAAAACGTTAAATTTTTTTTTTTTTTTTTTTTAAATCCGTAAATTGGACTAAAAATCTTTATATCCGTTTTGCACCCTCAAAATCCGTTAAAACGGATAAAATCCGTAAAAACGGCAACCCTGTTGTATAGTATTACAATCTTGCCAAGATCTTATAGGGTATATTGAAAAACTAACAAAAACATTGTTCTAAATATTTTGCATGTGATTGTGGCTCCCACCTGTTATATGCTTTTTAATTTGATGTGACTTACAATCAAGTAAATACATTCGTTAGGCTACTATTCGGTAAAAATAAAATTTGATTCAAACCTTAAAATCACTATTAGTAGTATTTGTACTCGCCTATTGGCGCATTATGACCTAACAGTTGACGCGCCCTTAAACTTATGAATTAAAAAAATAATAAATAACCTATACCGCTAGTAGGTATCTTAGTTACCCGAATCCAGATATTTTTCCAATCAATTTGTTTTTTCTTGTGCGAAGTTGGCCTCTTTAGCCATTCTTCTGTCTTGCTATCCAATATAAGACTGCCTCCTTTTCTAGCCTGCTTAGTTCATCGGGCAGGGAGTCAATGTCACTCTTGAGGGCGGCGCATCTAAAGAGATGCGCTCTGTCTTGGTCTTCTAAATTACAAAGTTTACAGGTGGCCGGCTCGTTGGTAATGTTAAAGCGGTGCAGGTGTTACAATCTTGCCAAGATCTTATAGGGTGTATTGAAAAACTAACAAAAACATTGTTCTAAAAATTTTGCATGTGATTGTGGCTCCCATGTATGTGCTCTCATGTAAATCAATTTGAAGTACTGTTCAAATCATTTGGGAAAATTGTTTGTCTTGATAAAATAACATCATGCTCATCATGTTTCTCTATTAAGATTGAAAAAAAAAAAAAACGAAGTACTAGGTATATTAAATGCGATGGATTACTGCAGGCTAGCTCTGGGATGCCACGCGTCGCGTGCACTGACATTCACCCCTACCCCATCCTGCTCCAATGAGCGAACAAAAGCCAAACAGTTGCAGCGGGTGCAGGCAGATAATGACTAGCGACTACCTTCAAATCCATTCTGTAGAATAGCAGTATGACATAATTTAATAACTAGGGAAACGCCAAAGTCGTTGTTAAAAGAGTGAGTGACTCATGTGTATAGTACCCGGTATCATTCCCCATACTGGTCTAGATCAAGTTTTAGGTATATGGGAGAAAAGACGATGTTCCAGGGTACTCAACACATGGCTCACTCACTCGTTTAACAACGACTTTGGCGTTTCCCTAGTTATTTAAATTGAACATTTAAAATGCGAATCATGTTCAAAACGTATTTGCGTGAAACATTACCAAATTTCCAAGATAAAACAAAATCACCTAAGTTTTATTGCCCATTTAACACCCCTCATAAATAATATGTGGGTGTAAAAAAAAAAAAAAAGTTCGAGCTAATGGGTATCGAACCCCAACCCTCCATGTGGTAGTCTAAATGCTTACCAATAGGCCATGCAAGCCACGTAGTTATCATCCCACTAGCTGCTACTAAACAAATGCTATAGATATTTTAAAAATCACATTTTTATTTATTGTAGGATTAAATCGCAATGAATCTAGCTGATTTTGTTAGCAGTTCTCAGTAAACTCGTACCGGATGTCTGTTTAAAATTTCAGCCCAATCTGTTCAGCGGTTCGGCTGATTTTCGACGTACAGACAGACAGACACACAGAATCACAGAATGAGAGCCGTTCGAGTTGAATGGAGACACTCGGTCGCTCCGCTCCCTCGTTTAATAAGGATTTGGGCAATCCAATTCTAATACCTGGTTTTTATTATGAGCATTTTACACAGTAATTTTTGTGATGTAAACGCACTGAGTTTGCAACGCTAGTTGGAATTTCAACTCACGTAAAAACTCCAAGCTACTCGAGAAATGTTGATAGCCTATGCTCGTTCATGTAAACCACAAGTCGTCCGCACGTCTTTTAGAAGGCATGTGCCAAGCAACGCTGCAGGTGTCAAGGCTAGAAACGACTTCCTTATGAGGGTATTTGTATGCACACAAAACACAAGTGAGTAAGCCCCGTTGATTAAACTCCAGGAATAAAAACCAGGCCTAAGAACTTAAGAAGGTCTGGAACTGGATCCAAATTTTACTACCCCTTGACATCCCTACAAGATAGTAAAACATGTTCCGACTTCCGAGTGATTGTGATGGTATAGCATCTAGGTTGTGCAAAACCACTATTTTTTCTTCGAACTCAAACTCCAACTTTCATAGTTTTGTAAATCGAACTTCGAACTTCACAAAAATTTCAAACCGGCCCCTCCACCATCCAATTTTGTTATTTTAAATTTGTACCTGCAAACTGAGAATCATTTTTTGACATTTCAAATAAAAGGTGACCGCACACCACTTCAAATTATATATTTTTTTAATGAACTTTTTTTTCGAACTCAAACTCATTTAAGTTTGAACGTTTGCACATCCCTTACAGCATTCTTTAACTATGTATCAGCAAAGGCTAAATTGTTTTTGTTTGTAGATTGAACTAGTACACACATCTTTTTTGCTGGTAAACAGCAGTCACTTGAAACGCTATTGTTAGGGTAGGTACTGTTAACGGTCGATAACCTAGTACAGGTTCACACAAATATTACAGAGCATGGGTTTTCATTATACAGTCAAAATTCACAACAAACGCCATTACTACAAAACTATCATTAAACCGAAAACATTTTATGGTTCCGCCCAAATTTCTATGTTCATAATGTTCAAAATTAATAGTAATTGGTCCTACAACAAAAAGTAGTTTTAACAACCTAATATTTTCAGCTAGTATCATTAGAATAAATACTGTCACAACAACAGAAAATCCCAATTCGTGGATTTCATAGAATTCCCAGCCGCTCAAAACGTTTTTTCCGCTCAAAATCTATTGCACTTTACAGACAATACAGAGCGTCACTACCCCTCCCTCCAAAATTATGACTGATTTTTTAAATGGAAAGCAGCAATATCCCCTAGTGTTTGTTAATGACATTTGACTGTAGTGCTAGGAAGGTTTCAAACAGCACAATAGGAACTAATACACATACACATTGGCTATTATTGCACAGGCAGAATACAATATATACATAGTTTGTATCAGCATCAAGATGTACAGAAATTGGGGAGTTAAAATTTTTTAACTTGTCTAGTGTTTATGAAAGCCTAAACTCTTGATTTTCTGTTTCCTTGAATTCGTCAGGGTTATAGTCATAATCTTCCATGGCTTTCTCTAAATACCACCAATGTGAAAGAAACCCTACGTCCACCACACGCTCGTAGAATGTTGCATATCTGGGCTTGAGATATGTGCACTGGGATTTGTAAATGGCACAATCCGGGTCGTAATTGTCGATCCACATAAGCGATATCACGCCCAAACTCATTCTCTTCAGTACACCAGCGTTGTAAGAATTCTCGATGAACGCCAGATGTTTGGTGGCGCCAGGTTTGCGGGCTTTGTCTGCTACGAGTAGTAAATTGTTGGCAGACTCGAGGAATTTGTCTCGAAAACTTATTTCGTCTGGGTTATTTTTGCCACAGTAAGCAAGAAAACCAAGTCCTAGAAAAGAAGAAGAAATTGGAGGGTCAAACGACAAAGCCATGTGGTACCGCTAGTGATTTGAAAACTTTATTTTTGTGTATTTATTTATCAATAAGCCTACAGTAGGCCTATAGATAGACCTTATATGTTTTTTTAGAGTACAGTATTTAAGTTTCATTTTATTATTAATTAAATACCGTATTGTCCCGAATATAGGTCGACCCTGAATATAGACCACCCCCTAACTTTGGCCATCAAAATTTTAAAAAAAGTAGCCTAATATTATTTTAAGGAAATTTCAAAAAATTCAACAATTTACAATTTACTACCACAGTATAACAATCTCTTACAGTAGCGAAACTTCAATGCACTGCCTGCAGAGTGATTTGCTGTCGTGGTCGGCTGCGCGTACCGCCGCTACACGAGCGCGACCTGGCCAAGGTCAGAGTCATTTGAGTGAACTAAAAGCATCCGCCATCTAAAAGTCAGTGCTTTACAACGTTTACAACATACAAATTGTGGGCGGCGGTGCGCTCAGTCAGGAAAGCTATAATATCTATACCGCTCTCCGTGTAGGTAACCTACGTAGCGACATGTATAGATAGAGCTTCTTGCCGCTACACTAGCGCGACCTGGCCAAAGTCAGAGTCATTTTGAGTGAACTAAAAATGTAAACAACAAACAATTGACGAATGCCGAAGAATGTGAAGCTAATCATATTTTGCAAGGGCTAGGCCTAGTCTAGGCTATTTAAATTGCAGTCAAAACAACTGCAAGTAATGATGATAATTTTTATATTATGTATCAACCATTATAACCTACATTACTAATCCCTGGTGCCTAGGCCTAGCCTAGGGGCCCTAGGCTAGGCTCTAGGCCGTAGGCTTTCTTTTAAAACGACATGTATGTCATCATATTATTATCAGTAAAAAAAATAATAACGTCAGACGAAACTTATATCCAGCTCATATCCTGCTGTAGCAGTATTATCACGTCGTAATAGTGCAAAAAAATTACATCGTTTTCAATTCAGATCAAAAAGTCACTGCCGTGGCACTGTCATCGTTAGTTCACTTTAGTGCTCGAACCTTCGCTAGGGGCGCGCGTGTCGGTTTATCAGCGTGTTTTGCTAGCAAGTCTCGCTACTGTAAGAGATGGGTTATACTGTGTTACTACTGTCCTATCAACAATTTATTTTATGAAATTGAAAGGAATAATGCACATTATCTACAAAGTTTATGCAAAGTATTGTAAAAGAAGAGAAAATTAATTACAGTTGAGCCTCTTTAATTGGGGATAATTCAGGCCGGGCTGATTTTTTTTTAATATTTTATGCGCCGTTATTCCTGCAGTCTATTTCCGCGGAACTCATGCCGACGTCTTTTTTCCCACATCTATTTCCGCGGAACCCGTGATGACCTACCGATATCTGTACACGGACCGGTTCTTATTGCCCAGTAAGCTGTTCTGAATCACATTTCACTCGGCAGTCAGTAGGCCTGGAACTACTATGGGTACATTCCGAAAGCTGTTGAATACGATATTCCTGGCATTCTTCAATATAAATAATATGATTTGTGTGCAATGGTGGATCACTTCATTAAATTTATTAATGAATCGTTCTTTGACGTGACAACCCAAGAAACTTACGTAAATAGCTGTTTCACCTGAGCAAGCCTCTCGGATTAACAACAGTAAGTTTGATATCAATGCGTTTGGGATATCAAATAGTTATTTAGACAATAATACAATCTGTTTTTTGATGATTTATTGGATGAGCGTAGCGAGTGTAGCGAGCGAAGCGAAGATTCCATTTCACTACACTGGAGAAGAAAATCCGGAATGTTTTTCTTTTTTTTTTTCTGTTTGTATTATTGTGTGTTTGTTAACACGATTCCGGCTAAACCGATACTCCAATTGCGATGAAATTTTATGGAGGCCTTCGAAATCTCTGAACTTAGAACTGCCACGTTTTTTAGCGCAATCGAAAATTTTTTTCTCATGAAAATAGCAATCTTACGAATTTTTTCGATTTTTAAAAATTTCTTCGACTTATAACACCTACATGCTTAATCCGATTTAAATTATTTTTTTCACAGAACCTTAATTTTATGAATTAAGATATTCTTGTGAAATTTAAGCGCAATCGAAAAATCATTTCTTATGAAAATCGAAATTTTACATTTTTTTTCTTTTTTTAAAAAATTCTTTGACTTATAACACCTAGCCTACATGCTTTATCCATTGTAATGATTTTTTAACAGAACCTTAATTTTATGAATTAATATTTTTGTTTAAAATTTGTAATCCTGTCAAATAAGATCGTATATTGACGTTTGGAGGAAAAAACTGCGATGTTGCTGAATTTTTGCAGAGACCTTCCTTATATAATACTTATTAACATACTAAAACTCCCCTACAATCGGACTGGAGCTTCGGCCGCCATATTGGAAAATGGCGGCAAAAGGTGTTTGTTATCGAATATCTCCAAATTGATTTGAGATAGACAAAATATCTCAATGGCAAAAATATTCCCCATTTAATTTCCTATAAAACAGGTGTCTTCTATAGTTTTGGTAGGGGCAAAGGTTACGTCACAAAATCGTGGTGTATATGTTGCTCATTGGAGTACCTGTTTATTTCCAAATTTTTACGCCCAGCATCAAACAAGGCCCGGTAAATCCGTAAGAAATCGATTTAAATACAAAAGGACTTTTGTACGGGGTTTATGAAAGCTTCCATTAGTATAATAAAAATCAGGTCTGCAAAATCGAATTTTGCATTTACCCGGAATGTGGGTTTTTCTATTGTTGGCATTTCCTCAAAAATGCCCTTTTTGACTATTCATTATTAAGTACTAAATAGCATTGGAGGAAAAATTCTTCCTACGCACATTGAAATGACTCAAACAATGATCCGATTACAACCAAAGTTTAAATCCAATATGGCTGCTAATTCCTAATATTCACAATATGAATAATGTTTTCGTGCTGATTTTACACTCTTTTTGTTACATAATTCACTTTGATGTTGTGGGTATTAGGAATTAGCAGCCATATTGGATTTAAACTTTGGTTGTAATCGGATCATTATTTGAGTCATTTCAATGTGCGTAGAAAGAATTTTTCCTCCAATGCTATTTAGTGCTTAATAATGGACAGTAAAATATGGCATTTTTTAGGAAATGCCAACAATGGAAAAACCCAAATTCCGGGTAAATGCAAAATCCGATTTCGCAGAACTGATTTTTTAAAATACTAATAGAAGCTTTCATGAACCCCGTACAAAAGTCCTTTTGTATTTAAATCGATTTCTTACGGATTTACCGGGCATTGTTTGATGCTGGGCGTAGAAATTTGGAAATTAGCTGGTACTCCAATAAGCAACATATAAACCACGATTTTGTGACGTAACCTTTACCCCTACCAAAACTATAGAAGACACCTGTTTTGTAGGGAATTAAATGAGGAATATTTTTGCCATTGAGATATTTTGCCTATCTCAAACAAATTTGGAGATATTCGATAACAAACACTTTTTGGCCGCCATTTTTCAATATGGCGGCCGTAGCTCCAGTCCGATTGTAGGGGAGTTTTAGTATGTTGATTAGTATCCTTTAAGGAAGGTCTCTGCAAAAATTCAGCGACATCGCAATTTTTTCCTCCAAAAGTTCTTATTTGACAGGATTATTGAGCGCAATCCAATAATTATTTCTTATAAAAATCACAATTTTACGTTTTTTTTTTTTTTAATTACGATTGTTAAAATTTTTTTTTAAAAAAATAAAGTAATTTTTATTTTAATTTAATTTAATTTTAAAAAAATCTTCGACTTAGTAATAATTTTTTCACAGAACAACAGAAAAGCTGCATAACACATGGCAGCTCAATGCACCAATTACGCTCATCCAACAACGCGGCGGGACTTAAGCGTTTTCCTAGTGTAAAAGTAATTGTAGGCCTATAGTAGTTTTTTAATATCCTTAAACCCTGCAGCCTATTTACAAATTTTATGTAGGCCTATGCAGTTTATAAACAAAACAGGGTTCTCGAGCCGTGTAAACGCGCTAAAAAGCACTCGTGTGGCCAAATAGGGCAGGCAAATGAATCTTCATCAATCAAAACTCGCTGTGTGGACAAGCAGGTAAAGAGGAAACTAACTGAAATAGGAGGCAATGGTGAAGAATAAATAAAACATAAAATAAAATAAATTTGTATTTAGAGTCTACCCACTTCAGTCATATTATAACTGATTTTCAGTGGGGGACAGTAAACCAAAGGGACCAACCAGCCCTGTAGGCCCCGACGCAATTGACGGAGTGAGCGATAACCAACCAAAGATCGATATTTTTAATGGAAATATAGTAATCAGTGGTATGGACAGTGCGAACACCCGCGGATCAACGCCACAATCAACTAGGCCGATTCAGAACAACTTTGAATTTATTATGTGCCTCGTTACTAGGACGGCTCCAAAGCACCGTTTATCAATTCCTAAGACAAGAACTGACGGACTCAAGTCCAAATCAGAAGTTGAAAAACTTCTGCCTATACCGGGAATCGAACCCTGGACCTTCTGCATTGGAAGCAGAGACGTTAACCACAAGACCAACGAGCCACACAAATATGATATATAATAAATACCTATGTACACTGTAGGGCTACCGGGAGCCTTGATCTAGTAGGCCCTACTATCTACATTTTTTTATTGTTACAAGTCCAGTGACTAGGCCTATCTGATATTGATACAGTGTCATGTCATTATGAACGTTTAATACAATTGGATCGAATAAATCACTTGAATCTATAGATCTTACAATCCAGGCTGTCGATAGGCCTACCGTTCTGAACTTACCTGTTAGGATAGTGGTAGCTTTTCTAGGTTTTTCTTTTCCATCTTTGATTGTATCAAGGACAACATCTTTATAATCCTTAAACAAATTTTTCCAATAAAATGCTGAAAAAATAAATACAATGTAGTAGCCTAGGTCCTCATAGAGCGATACGCTTCAGACCAGCGCCCTACGGTAATCATATATTTCACCGCTGACGGCATACCGGTACAATTAAATTAGTTACGCTTATAAGAAACCTGGTGCTAGGCCTATAATGGAGGTTAATGGAGGCTGCCTGGATGTCGGTTGCTAATTGATGTTATCAGCACTCATATCAGCATTCATTTCCTGGCTATTTGGAAGCGGTTTGTCCCCAAGCCATCCAAAGATAGTACCGTAGTATCATAGAACTGTGGTCATGATTGTGGTATAATTTTTTATTTGGTTTGTAATTGTTGGATGAGCGAAGCGAAGACTTCAATTTCACTTATGTTACCCCAAGAAAAATAGCTCGGGTGTTTTCAGGGTTCCCACTTTTTTTTTAGAATCAATTTCCCTGACTTTTCCAGGTTTTCCAGGTCTAGGTTTGCTTAATTCTAGGTGTGATACACGCCCAAAAATAGCTTGCCGGGAACGCAGCACACCTCGATACGCTCTAAAATTTATTTCCCCGTACTTCATCAGGGCGGAACTTTGTTTCATGGGCTCGCCAGTAAAATTTTTACGGGGGATCCCCTAACAGATACACACATACAATAGGCTCAGTGTTGAATTCAGGTTTTTTATCCCGGGTGGGCTATATAATATCCTGGGGGTATTATATAGGGACCAAGTACGGGGGGTTTGGGGGGCCTCCCCCCAACAATAGCGCCACAGGCAAAAATGTTGAAAATCAGGTTTTTAGAGTGCGTTTGGTGCGTTTTAGAAAAAAGTTGTGGCTTGAATGCAATACCAAAATAATGTAGTTTTTGTGTTATTGGACGCTTGACTAAATATCAGCTAGATTTCACCTTCAAACCGCTAGATTCCTAAAACGGTTATTTTAGCAACGAAAACAAATGATTGATTTTTTTAATTTTTCTGACTTTGGAGTCGGGAAAACATTTTCACAAATTTGGTGAAAATATATGTTTTTTGAGAAACCAAATAAGCATAGATAAAATAAATTCCCATTTTCCCTGACTTTTCCAGGTTTTTGAATTTTTTCTCAATTCCCTGACTATTCCCTGACATTTTGACCCATATTTTCAATTCCATGACTTTTCCAGGTTTTCCAGGTCGGTGGGAACCCTGGTTTTGTTTTTTTGTTTGTTTTTTGTCAGTTTGTTCGCTCTCTACCGGGCAAACGACATATGCGATCTTGATGAAAATTAAAGGGGACCTTCGAAATCTCTGAACTTAGACCTGCCACGTTTTTGGTATAATCGAAGAAATATTTCTCGTGAATATCGTACTTTTGCGATTTATTTTCGATTTTTAATGCAATATTTTTGTGCTATTTGGGCCGATTCCGACGTTCATATTTCACATGGACATTAAGGTAATGCAGATGTATTGCCTTTTGAAAGAAAAAGTTGGAAAAGTTATCCAGAATCCATAGAAATAAAGGTTTTAATATGACATTTTTGAGGTGTATAATAATTAACAAATAACTATAGAAACTTGACAACAATCACCTACAACAACCCTTGAAAATCCCACTCGCACGCTCGCATTTTGCGAGTGACAATTTGGCTCTTGCGAGTAACTTTTATGGACGTGCTTCAAAATATCGTTTTTGCGAGAATTTGAATCGAGCGCCGATTCATGCCGCCGACTTGTGGCAGTGTGCTGAGTATGCCCCCCCACCCCCTCCTGCCTAACCACTTGTGCGATTTTTCCAGAGATTATAGCGCGTAAATAATTACCCCAACATCACTTATGTTTTCAATCTGCTAGAAGTCAAAACTTAAAAGCTATCACCCATGCTGATCAATCTTTCCTTATCTTGTTTACTCTCGTTCGGGCTCCAGTCCCCCCTTCCCGCGCCCCGAGCCAACGCATCGTGAGTCGTGACCTTGACTTGACTGTGACAAGTTATAAAGCAGATGCAACCGAACAGTGAGTGTTATCTTAACGGCCCGCTGCTGTTCCTCTTTCGTGATTATGAAATACTACTTCATCGGCACGTCATTGTTTTTAGAACAGCATTACGTCTGAGATATTACGATAATTGATGAGCGCGTTTCTTCACAGTTCATTAGACACCCCACACGATTTTTTTGTTTTACTACCCGGGTAACCCGCGGGTAATGTGGACGGGTACCCGGGTCGTAAAAAAAGTCGGGTTTCGTCATCCCTAGTAAACAGCCAGACACATTATTGTAAGACGCGATCCCTAACATAAAGTCATTGGGCATTTTGTTGATGCGGCGCATATGATTTGTACCATCAGTGTTCTTATCTTATCTTATCTGCAAGTGGTTTACGAGTTTTCACGGTATAAATACTGAAGTTTTTCAGTACTGAATTAAGCCCGCTATGTTATCCTAAAACGCACCAAACGCTCTTTAATAAAACCTGACCTCAAAATTTTTCGCCTGCGGCGCTATTGTTGGGGGGCTCCGCCCCCCAAACCCCCCTTGCCTTCCCGCCGAAAGTACCTTCCCGCTAGGAGCGAGTACTAAAAGACGGGTGCGAGTTGATTTGTTACACAATTTTCAAGGGTTGACCTACAATGTGTTCAAAAAGCAATTCTTCAGGCCTCCAGATATTTTACTTTCTGTTAATTGGTATTACCATAGCAGTTAATACTACTTTATAACAAAAATATTTTTGATTTAGCAATGGTACTTGAAAAAGTAAAGAAATCCCACGCATTCTAAAAACTTAAAAAAAGCTCATCCATCAACGTGACTAAAAAAAGCGTTCCCAAACCGGCCTAGTATAATTTTAAAGAGACCAAGATAGCAATAGGGCCTACTTATTTGTTTTCATGTATCGTTTTAATTGTTGCCATTAGAAGGGTGTTGAAAATCCCCGAAATATTGCTTTTTTATTTTGTTATTTCCGAAATGTGATGGGAGTTAATTTATCATTACGGACCAAAGCCCTAGCACTCCATAGCGGCAGTCCATGGAAACTTATTGCTAATTGAACACGGGAACGACGGCCATTGTCTGGGAACAAACAGCTGTCAGTCAACCTAGTACCTACACAGAGGTGCAGGAAGTAGGTCCTAGGGTTTTGTGTTATAATGCTTGTTATTGGATGAGCAAAGCGAAGACTTTTCACTGACCCCCCAAAAATATTTGGCTCGGGTGGTTTTTCTTTTTTTTGCCTGTTTGTTCGCACTCTACCAGGCAAACGGCATATGTGATCTTGATGAAAATTGGAGGGGACCTTCGAAATCACTAAACTTAGACCTGCCACGTTTTTGGGTACAATCGAAGAAATATTTCTCTTGAATATTGTACTTTTTCGATTTTTTTCGATTTTTAGTGCGATATTTTTGTGGACATTTGGGCCGATTCTGACCAAACGGGTGGGGCTACAACCCTCATATTTTACATGGACATTAAGGTAATGGTGATGTATTGCTTTTTGAAAGAAAAAGTTGAAAAAGTTAGCCAGAATCCATAGAAATAAAGGTTTAAATATGAGTTTTTTGAGGTTTATTAAGCGAGCGAAGCGAGCGTTTCCATTTGACTCTGCCGGAAAAATTAGTCACTGGTTTTGTTTTTTTTTTGTTTGTATGTCTCGCCATAACGTTCGAACGGAGGCTCGGATCGAGTTGAAATTTTGACCATCTGCAAGCTTCGTTCTCGATTGAATGCCATTAGTTTTGTGGCAAAATCGTTCAAAAAGTTACATTAAAGTTAATCGAAAGTTTTTTTTTTTCAAACTAAACGGCGACAAAATCTGAGATAGCCAAATCATTATCAGATCAATGTCCGTCCGGTCACGAATATGTTAATTTTATTTTGATCCGATAAGTAGTGTAGGGCTAGATGGAAATTACATTATAACAAAAGTAGGCCTAACGTTGCCATGGCAACGAAAAGACGCGCGAAGTTTCTAATGCACTGCCACCTAGAAGTAATCAAAATACTTTTGAGGAAGCAGTGTATTATTTGTCAACAAAGAGTTTAAATAGTTTTCCCAAGGAGTCAAAGTCCTCTAGATGGCGGTGGATTTTATCCACAAAGTAAAGGCTTACACACCGGTTTACCCAAATACCTTGCCAATAATAAATAATATTGGAAACATGGCCCTGTGGACAGCGAACGTCGCAAATTTTAAAATTTAAAAAAAAGTGCAATGTGGTTCTAGCTATAGCACGTGCTCGCTTATCAACGCGTCCAACTGAGCGTTTCCTAGTAATAACAATTAATGAATAAACTTGACAACAATCACCTACAATGCATTCAAAAAGCACTTGCAAAGGAAAGTGGTCCTACGCTAACTAAAAACTTAAAAAAGCTCATCCATCAAGGATTCAACGCGACTTAAAAAAGCGTTCACGAAGCGGCCTAGTAAGTAAGTTAGGCCTATAAGTGTTACTATACCTAAGTAATGTAATGTAAACATACTATATACGGTACGCAACATAGTGCAACCATGATTACGAATAATCCTTGATTGGCGTGTCATTAGATTTGAGTTTAAATTCCCACAAAATGGCCGCCGGGTGCCGAATAATTAGCAATAGGCACAGCATCTTCACACAATTAACCCGAGAGTAGTCGCGTGTGGTCTTTTAGACCGACTTTTTTTTTCAACAGTTGGTATTTGTACAGCGCGCATGCATGGCTTGTCTAGTTCCGCCTACCTTCCCAAAATAGATTTCTGAAGCCAGTGTGCAATACGCGATTCAGTGTTCTGCAGAACTTCAACTAAGATAAGAGGTCCTGTTCGGTTGCTTGGTCTTTTCGACCGCTGCGCGACTACTAAGGGAGGCAAAAATATGCATACTCAATCACTATTATGAGACATGTATTTTGTTATTGTAGGTTGATTATTCTTCAACATACAGTGTTGGCATAATATTACTGTCTTGGTTTACTAATAATTCGAACTACAGGGTGTTTCAAAACATATTTTTATACCTTTTTGTAGGTTTGCAACATTCTGTGTTTGATTGATTATTTATTGATTATTTATTGATTATTGATTGATAATTGATTAATATAACCATGTATGCTGTCACATATATGATAAATTATCTTATATTGGTAATCAAAACGTCATCCTAACGTTATTAGCCCATAATAAATAATGCGGTCTAAAGGACCGGGCGCGACTACTAACGTTACAAACAGGGGCGCGACTACTCTCGGGTTAATGCCCAAAGGGCCACCCAGAGCTAAAGGCGAAATGAAAGTAAAGATCGCGGCGCGAGCCCGGCCCACAGAGGGAAGACGGTCGCGCGCCGTGGCCAGCATCCCCGGAGCGTCTCTTGTCATTGCGACACAGTAGGCGTACCCAGAGCGTACACGTTGGGACCTGAAAGATGCATAGGCCTACTCAGTGGCTAATCTTGGTGCCTATAGGAGGACTAACTAGTTTCAGTCACTCAGGTCTGAAAGGTAATTAGCCAGGGTTGGGTAGGTATAATACTCAACGTCGAAAACAGGTATTATACCTAGTATTATACGCGTCGAATATACACCTCGTTAATTACACTTTATGACATTTATTTATTTATTTATTTGGACAACAAATAACAATACAAAGTACAGTTAAAGTTTATAACAGTTTTCACCGTGTAGTCCATTTTGCTAAACATAGACTAGTTGTTACATAAGTATTAATATAATATAATATAGGTATTTTACAAAATAGTATAGGCCTATAGCCTATTATATGGTACCTCCTACTAATAATAAAATACAGCAATTATTAGGTAGTTCTGTCTGTCATAAAGTCTTTTATGCTGTAGTAGCCTTTTGTATTAGGAATTTAGTTAGTTCATTTTTGAATTTGATGTGTTCTGTTATGTTTTTATTGATTGGGGGAGTTTATTGAATAGAGTTTTATTCAAATAATCAGAGTTTTTTTGACCTAGGTTTGTACGATATTGGTTAAGATGGAGGTTATTTTTGTTCCTTGTGTTGTGGGTGTGTATGCCACTGTTGACTGTGAGAGTGTGGATGTTTTTCTTATGACTAAAATTGACTTGAGAATGTAAAGGCATGTAACTGTAAGAATGTTTAGTGTAATAGAGTAGGGTTTGCAATGCTCCGTCGGCTTAAGGGTACATAATGCCCTGATTGCTCGTTTTGCGTGATGAATACTTGTCGATATGAGTCGATTCCAAATTGATCCATATCTCAAGGATTTGTACCATCAGTGTTCTTATCTTATCTTATCTGCAATGGTTTACGAGTTTTCACGGTATATACTGAGTTTTCAGTACTGAATTAAGCCCGCTATGTTATCCTAAAACGCACCAAACGCTCTTTAATAAAACCTGACCTCAAAATTTTTCGCCTGCGGCGCTATTGTTGGGGGGCTCCGCCCCCCAAACCCCCCTTGCCTTCCCGCCGAAAGTACCTTCCCGCTAGGAGCGAGTACTAAAAGACGGGTGCGAGTTGATTTGTTACACAATTTTCAAGGGTTGACCTACAATGTGTTCAAAAAGCAAATCTTCAGTCCTCTAGGTATTAAACATTCTATTAATAGGTATTAATGTAGCAATTAATACCACTTTATAACAAAAATATTTTTGATTTAGCAATGGTACTTGAAAAAGTAAAGAAATCCCACGCATTCTAAAAACTTAAAAAAAGCTCATCCATCAACGCGACTAAAATTAGCGTTCCCAAAGCGGCCTAGTATAATTTTAAAGAGACCAAGATAGCAATAGGGCCTACTTATTTGTTTTCATGTATCGTTTTAATTGTTGCCATTAGAAGGGTGTTGAAAATCCCCGAAATATTGCTTTTTTTATTTTGTTATTTCCGAAATGTGATGGGAATTAATTTATCATTACGGACCAAAGCCCTAGCACTCCATAGCGGCAGTCCATGGAAACTTATTGCTAATTGAATACGGGAACGACGGCCATTGTCTGGGAACAAACAGCTGTCAGTCAACCTAGTACACAGAAGTGCAGGAAGTAGGTCTAGGGTTTTGTGTTATAATGCTTGTTATTGGATGAGCAAAGCGAAGACTTCACTGACCCCCCAAAAATATTTGGCTCGGGTGGTTTTTCTTTTTTTTGCCTGTTTGTTCGCACTCTACCAGGCAAACGGCATATGTGATCTTGATGAAAATTGGAGGGGACCTTCGAAATCACTAAACTTAGACCTGCCACGTTTTTGGGTACAATCGAAGAAATATTTCTCTAGAATATCGTACTTTTACGATTTTTTTTCGATTTTTAGTGCGATATTTTTGTGACATTTGGGCCGATTCTGACCAAACGGGTGGGGCTACAACGTTCATATTTTACATGGACATTAAGGTAATGGTGATGTATTGCCTTTTGAAATAAAAAGTTGAAAAAGTTAGCCATAATCCATATAAATTAAGGTTTTAATATGAGTTTTTTTGAGGTTTATTAAGCGAGCGAAGCGAGCGTTTCCATTTGACTCTGCCGGAAAATTAGTCACTGGTTTTGTTTTTTTTTTGTTTGTATGTCTCGCCATAACGTTCGAACGGAGGCTCGGATCGAGTTGAAATTTTGACCATCTGCAAGCTTCGTTCTCGATTGAATGCCATTAGTTTTGTGGCAAAATCGTTCAAAAAGTTACATTAAAGTTAATCGAAAGTTTTTTTTTTCAAACTAAACGGCGACAAAATCTGAGATAGCCAAATCATTTAGAATGTCCGTCCGGTCACGAATACGTTAATTTTATTTTGATCCGATAAGTAGTGTAGGGCTAGATGGAAATTACATTATAACAAAAGTAGGCCTAACGTTGGCATGGCAACGAAAAGACGCGCAAAGTTTCTAATGCACTGCCACCTAGAAGTAATCAAAATACTTTTGAGGAAGCAGTGTATTATTTGTCAACAAAGAGTTTAAATAGTTTTCCCAAGGAGTCAAAGTCCTCTAGATGGCGGTGGATTTTATCCACAAAGTAAAGGTTTACACACGGGTTTACCCAAATACCTTAGCAATAATAAATAATATTGGAAACATGGCCCTGTGGACAGCGAACGTCGCAAATTTTAAAATTTAAAAAAATGTGCAATGTGGGTCTAGCTATAGCACGTGCTCGCTTATCAACGCGTCCAACTGAGCGTTTCCTAGTAATAACAATTAACAAGTAACAATAGGAACTTGACAACAATCACCTACAATGCATTCAAAAAGCAGTTGCAAAGGAAAAGTGGTCCTACGCAAACTAAAAACTTAAAAAAGCTCATCCATCAAGGATTCAACGCGACTAAAAAAAGCGTTCACGAAGCGGCCTAGTAAGTAAGTTAGGCCTATAAGTGTTACTATAAGTAATGTATGGTAATGTATTATACTATATACAATACGCAACATAGTGCAACCATGATTAGGAATAATCCTTGATTGGCGTGTCATTAGATTTGAGTTTTAAATTCCCACAAAATGGCCGCCGGGTGCCGAATAATTAGCAATAGGCACAGCATCTTCACACAATTAACCCGAGAGTAGTCGCGTGTGGTCTTTTAGACCGACTTTTTTTTTCAACGGTTGGTATTTGTACAGCGCGCATGCATGGCTTGTCTAGTTCCGCCTACCTTCCCAAAATAGATTTCTGAAGCCAGTGTGCAATACGCGATTCAGTGTTCTGCAGAACTTCAACTAAGATAAGAGGTCCTGTTCGGTTGCTTGGTCTTTTCGACCGCTGCGCGACTACTAAGGGAGGCAAAAATATGCATACTCAATCACTATTATGAGACATGTATTTTGTTATTGTAGGTTGATTATTCTTCAACATACAGTGTTGGCATAATATTACTGTCTTGGTTTACTAATAATTCGAACTACAGGGTGTTTCAAAACATATTTTTATACCTTTTTGTAGGTTTGCAACATTCTGTGTTTGATTGATTATTTATTGATTATTTATTGATTATTGATTGATAATTGATTAATATAACCATGTATGCTGTCACATATATGATAAATTATCTTATATTGGTAATCAAAACGTCATCCTAACGTTATTAGCCCATAATAAATAATGCGGTCTAAAGGACCGGCGCGACTACTAACGTTACAAACAGGGGCGCGACTACTCTCGGGTTAATGCCCAAAGGGGCCACCCAGAGCTAAAGGCGAAATGAAAGTAAAGATCGCGGCGCGAGCCCGGCCCACAGAGGGAAGACGGTCGCGCGCCGTGGCCAGCATCCCCGGGGCGTCTCTTGTCATTGCGACACAGTAGGCGTACCCAGAGCGTACACGTTGGGACCCGAAAGATGCATAGGCCTACTCAGTGGCTAATCTTGGTGCCTATAGGAGGACTAACTAGTTTCAGTCACTCAGGTCTGAAAGGTAATTAGCCAGGGTTGGGTAGGTATAATACTCAACGTCGAAAACAGGTATTATACCTAGTATTATACGCGTCGAATATACACCTCGTTAATTACACTTTATGACATTTATTTATTTATTTATTTGGACAACAAATAACAATACAAAGTACAGTTAAAGTTTATAACAGTTTTCACCGTGTAGTCCATTTTTGCTAAACATAGACTAGTTGTTACATAAGTATTAATATAATATAATATAGGTATTTTACAAAATAGTATAGGCCTATAGCCTATTATATGGTACCTCCTACTAATAATAAAATACAGCAATTATTAGGTAGTTCTGTCTGTCATAAAGTCTTTTATGCTGTAGTATGCCTTTTGTATTAGGAATTTAGTTAGTTCATTTTTGAATTTGATGTGTTCTGTTATGTTTTTTATTGATTGGGGGAGTTTATTGAATAGAGTTTTATTCAAATAATCAGAGTTTTTTTGACCTAGGTTTGTACGATATTGGTTAAGATGGAGGTTATTTTTGTTCCTTGTGTTGTGGGTGTGTATGCCACTGTTGACTGTGAGAGTGTGGATGTTTTTTCTTATGACTAAAATTGACTTGAGAATGTAAAGGCATGTAACTGTAAGAATGTTTAGTGTAATAAAGTAGGGTTTGCAATGCTCCGTCGGCTTAAGGGTACATAATGCCCTGATTGCTCGTTTTTGCGTGATGAATACCTTGTCGATATGAGTCGATATTCCCCAAAATTCGATTCCATATCTCAAGTGCGATGGCACGTCGAAAATTACTGGGAGGTAGGTCTATGGTGTATTGTTACTTTGAGCTAAATCAGTGTGATTTTTTATTTTTCATTGTGCTTATCTAGTTAGACTACCTTAGTCTACATACATTGGCAATATGTAAATTATAACTAGATTAAAGAAGTTTAGAATAAGGGATGACTTTGGTTAATGAAATGCGAGGAAGAATTATCTGGGGAGGCTTTTGGCTTTGTCCATATTTATGATCGGGAAAGCAGGTGACCTTGGTATCTTGTGAAGATGCCGGTTTTCTTTGCTTCAAGTTCTTTTGACAATGAATTATTGATTCATCAGCTCGCCTTGTAATAAGTACAAACACTTGCTTACAAGTTCAAAATATAATGTTGAGTTCATTTGTTTTTAGGGTTGATGAAAATAAGGCTGGAATTTGAATTAATACAATAATATTCCTTATTTAATTTTCGACGCGAATTTTCTACATACTTGACGTATTCTACGCATATTTGCGACGCGACGTGTAGAATATTATTTGCGACGCGTCGTTACCCAACTCTGTAATTAGCCATCTCTGAACCGATTGCATTGAAATTTTAAACAGACATCCTGTAGGCCTACAAGTTAACGGATAACTTCTAACTAAATGTGCAAAATCTGTTGCGATTTAAACCTACAAGATGTCAAGAAATAATCAATTGAAAAATAGGATGAAAATGTGGAGGATTTAATTTAACAACTTGTAATGGTTTTCTTCTTGAAGAAATCATTGACATTTTGTATTGAATCATGTTTGTTAGGCGGTGAATGCATGCAGTGTCCAAGGTGTAACGCATCTTAGGCTCTAACATGCTCAAGGTTCCCCAAAATTCCACTGGGAGACTGAGTAAACCTTGCAATCTTTACACGTATTTTATTTTGTACTGGCTATGTTTTCTATATTATTTTTTATTTATTTATTATTTTGTAGGGAGGAGCTCTCATCCTTACATGTAAACAAATGAATATCACCTTTTGTAATTTGTATACTGGAATTACAATAAAGATTATTATTATTATTATTATTATTATTATTACCTATTATAGTAGGCCTATGCATTTCAAAACGTTCTATAATTTTTAATACAATCCAGAAATAAAAAAATCTTATCTTGATTGAACCCGGGACTCCTACATTCCGGGTATAAAGGCGCCTTAGCCAACTAGACTAGGAAAACACCAAAGTCGTGTTAGACGAGTGAGCAAGTCATGTGTTGAGTTCCCGGAAACATTTGCATTTAAGTTGATTGATATAGGCCTAGGCCTATAGGCCCTATAGCAGGGGTTGGTAGCCTTTTTTGTCTTAGGAGCCAATTTTATAGAAAATTTGAAAGTGATAGCTAGTTGGAGCCAAAGCAGGATATTTGAAAAATAATTACATCATATATAACGTAAGTTTGATTGTTATAGTACAATGTAGCCTACAACATAGGCCTACCTATGTTATAATTTTTATGAATAGTGAGCTGTTCAAGCAATGTTAATTTTGTGGTTGAATTTTTGATACGATAATTTGAAAATATGGTAGCACGTATATGCACAAACAGGTACGGTAGAACTTATACAGTTTGTGAATTCTTCCGCAGTTCAGACTTCAGAATCATTTTGCAGTTGAGATTGGTCAAGGGTCAAGGCATATTTTGGTTAGCGCACACACGTTACACTATCAGTAACACATGGCTCACTCACTTGTTTAACAAAGACTTTGGTGTTTTCCTAGAATGAACAATTCCGAATCATGCGGGAAAACAGCGGAGAAACCGTGACGATAATTTTCAGTTCTTACAATAAATTTATTATTTTCCCTTGAATGGACCCCAGACAACACAAGACTTGTCGGCATAGACCTAGGAATATGCCGCACATTTGACGTAGCCTATTCATGGTGTTTACTAAAAGCCTAGGCGGCTAGGCCAAAGAAATCGTAAGAATTGCTTAATTTCGATTTAAGTGGATTTGGTGTCTTGTGAAACATAGGCCTATAGGCCTAATATTTACCGCGCTAAACTTGAAAAACGCTTATTTTGTAACTTTATTTATTTATTTGGACAACAAATAACAATACAAAGTACAGTTAATAGTGGGTTTTGTTAACTAATCCCGTGTGCAATTTTGTGATAGAGTATTAAGAGTGGTATCATTTTTTTCCTTGTGAAGTACTGATTCAGAAAAGTGATGGTGGGGATCTGGGACACGCGACTGGAAGGGGTGAGGGGTGGGGGTTAAAATGTCAAAATTTTGTAAATATAATCAGATATTTTTCTCATTTTTTCTACAATTCTAAATTGTTTTAATTATTTTTAGCTTTTTAACACTATATTTAACTTATATATTTCAATAAATCATTAAATTGACCGCCATATTGGATTCAAAATGGCGGAAATAATTATTTCTTAAAATTCCGCACATAGTCGTGTGGGATATCAGATTAAAGGTATTTAACGTCTCAATATGGATAAAAGAACTGTTTCATGGTCATGGTTATCACTAAAAGGGTACCAATATCGACATTGATTTGACTTGTAGACCAGTGTCCTACCGATTTCTTTAAAATATACATTAATTTTATGTTGCCATTGCCAATATTTTAGTTATTTTTTTACTGCAGAGTACAAATGTATGACGTGGCATTATGATCAAGTAAAATGAAATCCAACAAATTTAAGTTCAATATATTTTTCCTATATATTTCAATACATTTTGATTTAGCACAAGAACATCGTACTATATTCAACAGTTCTTCAGGCCCGCAAGGGATGTCACACATTACTGGCTCATACGATTCATCATCATCTATAGTCCATCCAAAGTCTGTTACTGGTGGTATACGAGGGTTTGCAACATCCGATTGCCACCAAATCAATGCTTGATAATGATCTCTTCTGATAGTTGGGCGTAGTGCAGCTTGAGTCGGTGGCATACTTATGCCTTATACTTGCTTTTTCGTAAAATAAAAAAAACAAAACAACAGTAACACCATCGTTTCTCACGTAGAGTATTTATTTTGGGCACTCGCAAGTACACAGAGCATATGTATTCTTCAAGGACTCGATACGTTTCTTCTCCAATAATTGTTTTTGTTCCACCTAGTGATGCAAGGGCTTCCAGGACATTGTCATCAGCATAAAAACCTGTTCCAGAAACTAATCTTAGATTTACCAGAAAATGAACCAGTAATGTCAGCTCCAGAAAGAGAATGCATTTCGAGTGAAGCAGCAACTCGTTTTTGTCCCAATGCTTCAGGAATTTTTCGTAATGAAATTAGGCGTAGTTTAACCCCTGTTAAAACCAGATAAGAATCTTTTGAGAGTTGTGAATATCGATGTGTAGCCAACACTAGAACGTCCAGTGTCAGGAGTGATAATAGTCAAGAACTGAGCCCCTTTTCCGTTGCATGAAGTGCATGGAGAATGATTTTCGTGTCGGCATCTTCTTGAGAAATGCTTTTGTCGACATTAAGTTTAGTGGCTTTTGCAATGTTGCGGTAAGAAACAACACATTTTTATTCAAGTCTGTAGCCATTTTTAATATACTTTTACTCAACAATTCTGTAATCGAATATTTATTTTTGAAATGGGACATAAGTTTGTTTAGAGGGACCGATTTTATTATTGTGTGAGGTTCTATTTTGTACTGAATGGGGGGCTTTCCCAGCTTCCGTTTGTTTATTGTGATTTTTTTTGCGATTTCTCAACATACGTATCAAATACAACATGGACCTCTGAGAAACTCCCATACTTTGAAAAGACTTTCTTACAAAACTGATCTGCCAAATCTGAAATTGTCCTGGTGTCCTTTGCAAGCTTTAATGCGTGTATTTCTGCCATTCCATCTACAATCCCAACTGATATTTCAGAGTTGGGATTATCATTTGGATTTGGAGATTCTGTATCGTCAGCTTGCAGTTCTTTGGATGCGTGGTCTTCCAAATGATGCGTTAGCTTCCTTTTGATTGAACGTGGTTCATGGTCCATTAATTTCCAAACATACTGCATGGAACAGCAGATAGCTCGTATTTACCAATTTATTCTTTTAGATCTATTTTTCAGAGAATGACATAGAACAACAAGACGATTGAAAAGCTTCCTGTCTTCTTTTAATTGAACAGCACCCTGTTTGGATCTTACTTTTACTTTCTTTGACAAAGTCTTACACAGTCAGAGGATTAGTTAGTAGATTTTAGAGGATGCCAGACCAAGGTCTGGCACTTCATGCAACCGAAAGAGGGATCAGTCCTTGACTATCTTCACTCCTGACACTGACGTTCTAGTGTTGGCTAAACACATCGATATTCACAACTCCAGAAACATTCTTATCTGGTTTTAAACAGAGAATAAACCACGTCGAATTTCAATACGAACAATTTCTGAAGCAATGGGACAAAAACGAGTTGTTGCTTTACTCGGAATGCATTCTCTTTCTGGAGCTGACATTATACTGGTTCATTTTCTGGTAAATCTAACACCAGTTTCTGGAACAGGTTTGTAGATGCTGATGACAATGTCCTGGAAGCCCTTGCATCACTAGGTGGAACAAAAACAATTATTGGAGAAGAAACGTATCGAGTCCTTGAAGAATACATATGCTCTGTGTACTTTCGAGTGAGCAAAATAAATACTCTACGTGAGAAACGATGGTGTTTCTGTTGTTTGTTTGTTTGTTTTTTTTTTACGAAAAAAGCAAGTATAAGGCATAAGTATGCCACCGGCTCAAGCTGCACTACGCCCAACAATCAGAAGAGATCATTATCAAGCATTGATTTGGTGGCAATCGGATGTTGTAAACTCTCGTATACCACCAGTAACAGACTTTGGATGGACTATAGATGACGATGAATCGTATGAGCCAGTAATGTGTGACATCCCTTGCGGACCTGTTGAACTGTTGAATATAGTACGATGTTCTTGTGCTAAATCAAAATGTATTGAAATATATAGGAAAAATATATTGAACCTAAATTTTGTTGTATGTCATTTTACTTTATAATAATGCCATGTCATACATTTGTACTCTGCAGTAAAAAATAACTAAAATATTGGCAATGGCAACATAAAATTAATGTATATTTTAAAGAAATCGGTAGGACACTGGTCTACAAGTCAAATCAATGTCGATATTGGTACTTTTAGTGATAACCATGACCATGAAACAGTTCTCTTATCCATATTGAGACGTTAAATACCTTTAATCTGATATCCCACACGACTATGTGCGGAATTTGAAGAAATAATTATTTCCGCCATTTTGAATCCAATATGGCGGTCAATTTAATGATTTATTGAAATATATAAGTTAAATATAGTGTTAAAAAGCTAAAAATAATTAAAACAATTTAGAATTGTAGAAAAAATGAGAAAAATATTGGATTATATTTACAAAATTTTGACATTTTAACGAAAAATATTGGATTAACCCCACCCCTCACCCCTTCCAGTCACGTGTCCCAGATCCCCACCATCACTTTTCTGAATCAGTATTTCACAAGGAAAAAAATTATACTACTCTCAATACTCTATCACAAAATTGCACACGGGACTCACAAATATCATGATAAGAGAACCCACTATAAAGTTTATAACAGTTTTCACCGTGTAGTCCATTTTTGCTAAACATAGACTAGTTGTTACATAAGTATTAATATAATATAATATAGGTATTTTACAAAATAGTATAGGCCTATAGCCTATTATATGGTACCTCCTACTAATAATAAAATATAGCAATTATTAGGTAGGTACTAGTTCTGTCTGTCATAAAGTCTTTTATGCTGTAGTATGCCTTTTGTATTAGGAATTTAGTTAGTTCATTTTTGAATTTGATGTGTTCTGTTATGTTTTTTATTGATTGGGGGGTTTATTGAATAGAGTTTTATTCAAATAATCAGAGTTTTTTGACCTAGGTTTGTACGATATTGGTTAAGATGGAGGTTATTTTTGTTCCTTGTGTTGTGGGTGTGTATGCCACTGTTGACTGTGAGAGTGTGGATGTTTTTTCTTATGACTAAAATTGACTTGAGAATGTAAAGGCATGTAACTGTAAGAATGTTTAGTGTAATAAAGTAGGGTTTGCAATGCTCCGTCGGCTTAAGGGTACATAATGCCCTGATTGCTCGTTTTTGCGTGATGAATACCTTGTCGATATGAGTCGATATTCCCCAAAATTCGATTCCATATCTCAAGTGCGATTCAAATAGAGAAAAGTAACATATTTTAGCAGTTGATATGTTGCTTATTTGTTTGATGCTCTTAATTGCAAAACAAGCTGAGCTGAGTTTTGGTATTGGGGTGTTGATGTGGGCATGCCAGGTTAAGTTTTGTTATCTATTGTTATTCCCAATAATTTTGCTTGTGTAGATGATTCTACTGTGGATTTATCATGTGAATTTGTAATGCAAGGTATTTGGTTGAGTGATTTGTTTTTTTGGAATGAATGGAATTGAATAAATTTGGTTTTTGATGAGTTTAGCAGTTGTTTGTTCACCGTAAATCATTCGGTGGATTCGGTAATTCTTTTATCTGCCTTCTCTTGAAGTTGTATTGTCTCATTAGCGGTAATACTTGTAGTGAAGTCATCTGCAAAAAGCTCTGCATCCTCGATGTTATCAGGTAGATCATTAACAAAGATGATAAAAAATAGTGGGCCAAGGATTGATCCTTGTGGAACGCCACAAATTACTTTTTCATAGTCCGATCTCGTCTTTGTCCGTTTGTTGTCTTTTAGTTCAGTCATTTCGACGCATTGCAGTCGGTCAGTCAGGTAAGAAGTTATAAGCTTTAGACCATTCCCACGTATGCCATAGTACTCTAGTTTGGCTAGTAGTATTGTTTGGTCAACACAATCAAACGCTTTTGTGAGGTCGCAGAATATACCCAATGTGGGTAAATTTAGGTCTACTGCTCCGACAACAGTTTTAAGAAATCTACTGATTGTGTCGCTTGTTGATTTGCCTTGTCTAAATCCATTTTGCCTCTCTGTTATGGCATTAAAACTCGTCAAAAATGAGACCATTCGTGTGTAGGCCTATATTATGGTTTCTAATATTTTTGAAGCTGCTGGAAGAATGGATATTGGTCTGTAGTTACTGGTTATATGTTTATTTTCTTTTTTGAATATAGGGATTTTTGATATTTTCAATGCTTGGGGAAAGACACCGTCCTCCAGGCAAGTATTGAAAATATCAGATAATGGTTCAGCTAATTCATTGATACATCTTTTGAATACCATAATTGACAAATCATCGATCGACACTGTTTGTAACCTGTAGTAGGCCCTAATGTAAATGTTGTGATGATTATATTGTGTGATGTATTATTGTAGGCCTAGACCTATGTATAAATTGTAAATTGGCTATTTTGCCAGAAAAAATAAACTGAAATGAAAAATGACAAATGAAATCAACCTAGGCCTAGCCTTGTAGGCCTAGGTCTACGACGTGGCACTCCGCACTATTAATGTTTTCGCACTATTTAGGGCCTACACATTTCCGGGGTAAGTGCCGTTGTGAAACGTTAATGTGTCGACGACCAGTGATGTTAATTAGGTAGGCCTAACGTCTTTTGGGAAGTTATTTTGCAATTTTGATAGTGATACAGAATGTTCATAATTATGGACTAGCCTATAAGCTAAAATTCAACATGATGTAATTTTCTTCATAGGTAGGCCTAGGCCTATTTGGCTCACTGATGAGTGAGCCAATGAGACAGTGAAATCTTCAAAATCTCTAAGCCTACCTAGGTATCTTTAAGCAAGGTTCTGTAGATTTGTAAACATAGGCCTAGCATCTATAGGCCTAGGCCTATTCCTACCGGCCAGTTTGCCAGACTAAGGCCATATCTAGGGCTACTAGGCCTATACTCACTGGTCTGTCATGGTCTAGCCTTGGCTATATAGGCTACCCTAGGCCAAAAGGGCTTCCCTTACTTAAATAGCCTGATATAGGGCTAAGCTAACTTCTATGGTTGGGAGGGGGGGGGGGGGGGGGGGTCATAGCCTATACAGGGCCATGACGGACTCGTAAGGGTCCAGGACGGAGTCCCGCTAGCCCCATTTGTAAAGCTTAAAACAACCTTCACAGACAACACTTGAAATGCTAAAAAAAAAATGAAAGGTTTGTGGACTTGTGGTTGATTTTAAATGGAAAAAAAGTTTTGGAATAGCTAGGGCCTAGCCTGGGCCTAGGCCTAGGCCTATCAATACTTGGCCTAAATTTAGCCTAGGCCTGAGCCTAGGGCCTATGTGATTTACGCTGATGTAGCTGGCTAGGCCTAGCCCTAAATTAAAACCCGTGTCAACTTTGAGGTTATGTTCCTCCTAGGTAGGCCTAGGGCCTCGGCTGAGTGGTTATCAAGGATGTAAATTAGGCCCTATTTTTTTAATAACATACCCCACTTTTCTACTATTGTGCTTTTGTACTTCTCTGGTAGCTGAAATTTAATCGTTTTGAAGTTCTTTTGAACATTTTGAAACTTATTGCTAGCATTATTCATCCACCTCCAGCTCATGGCAGCCATTACTAATTACCAACTAATGCCAACAAATTCACACAAGATAGTTAAGCCAGGAAGCGGCAAAGATTATTTATAAAACAATGTACCAGTACTGAAATATCTCTGTTGGCTGTATTGAATGTTTAGTTATAATAAACTATAAATTAATTCTTTTATCTTTTTACGACTGTAATCACCCCTTAGTGTTGTTTTGTTCCTACGTTGGTAAACTTAGTTTTAAAGTTATGCCGCTGATTTTCGTGATCCAAAATTTAATGCAAGCAGCAAAAATTAAAATTAAATTTCTCTTTTTTTGTAGTATGTGCATGAAGTATCCTACCTTCTGTCCTCTTTTCACATTGGTTTGCCAGTTTATGCCAGTACCCCTCTCCTGCATTTACAGTAGAGTGGGAGAATATAATTGATTGAGGAAAAATGCACACAGAGTGTTGAATAGTACAGTAAATTCTCCTCAGTGCTTGTGCAGCATAGCATTTCAGAAACTTCTGATATCTTGCATTTCTATTGCATATAAAATCAAACATTCCATTTCTTTCTCATGTTCCATCCAAACCCATGAAATTATGGAGCCTTTTTAATAAATTGAAATATAATTATATTCATGCATTTTTTAGAAATCTAGATTTTAAATTGCATGAAGAAGGCACGCTGAACGTTCGCCCCATCTTCCTTATGTGATTTGTCTACTAGGGAAACGCCAAAGTCGTTGTTAAACGAGTGAGTGAGCCATGTGTTGAGTACCCGATTACATTACTTTTCTTCTCCCTACCTTAGGCCCTTGTAGCCGAAATGTGAAAGAAGTGGGTTCAATCCCCTGGTCGGGAAAGATTTTGTAATTTCTAGATTGTATTTCAAAAATAATTTAACATGTTTTGAAATGCATATAACGCAGTGTAGTCCATCATCTGTGGCAATAGGGCCTACTATGGTAAACATAGCCAGTACGAAATATGTGAAAATATTGCAAGGTTTACTCAATCTACGAGCGGAATTTGGGGGTACCTTGACGTGCAACATTCGACAGACCTTGCATGGGCACGGCATTTCACGGCCAGGCGAATAACAAACAAAAAATATCTTTTCAAAATCTAAAACATTGTACCCGATTACATTACTTTTCTTCCCCCTACCTTAGGCCTACCTAGCCTATCATAGGCTAGAGAGGCGCATTATGACCTTACAGTTGACGCGCCCGTCCCCGTATGCCAACTTAACTTTAAAAAACTATTATTTATACGAATATAATTATCAAACTTAAATGCAAATGTTCCCGGGTACTCACCACATGACTCGCTTACTCGTCTAACTACGACTTTGGCGTTTGCCCAGGGTCCACTAGATACCTAAAGCGGCTGTCACACGATTGAGAAAATCGCGCGAGTTGGCTCGCGCGAGTTTATTACCATCCTTGTCACACGACAGACAATGAAGGTAACAACAACGCCACCTATTGGTGTTCACTGGTCACGTGTTATGGTAGTGGGTTCTGATTGGCTCTCGCTACCTCGACTTGCTAGGAAGTTGAACAAGCTGGACATTTTTCGTGGCGAGCGCGAGCTCGCGCTCGCTGGCTCACCGTCTGACGGGGAGGCGGTGAGTTCCATGTAAACAAGTGTAGGCCTACTCCCAGAGAGTTACTCGCGCGAGCCAACTCGCGCGATTTTCTCAATCGTCTGACAGGCGCTTAACAGCTGCTGTAAGGTGGGTCTTCGCTTGTACTTCCACAATGTAGTAGTAGTAGTAGTAGTAGTAGTAGTAGGTTTTATTTCCAATACAAATGTTACATTGTAGTTGACCCATCTAATCCTCTGTAGAGGATTATTACAATAGGGTATTTGGAAAAATGTTTAAATATACAGTTAAATAAATAAATAGATTACCATAGTAGGCTTTATAAATAAACTAAGAATATAATACAATGAAAAAATAAAAAATACGATTAATATTACACTTAAATTTTGAATTAGAGATAAATAAATATATTTTAAAATCCATAGGCCCCTAGTCACTAGTGCACTTGGTTGTAACCTGGACATATTGAATTTTTTTTTTATTGCAGTAGGTATCTTTGAAGGCCTATATGTTTTTGTCTTCTAGGTATTCTTGAACTGAGTAATATGCTTTTTTTAGAAAAATTGATTTCAGCTTGTGTTTGAATGAGTTTACATTGTTTATATTTTTTATTTCTTGTGGCAATTTGTTGTAAAGTTTTGAGTTTATGTATGATGAATTTAATTGTAGTGTTTTAGTTTTGAGGTATTGTGTGTGAATATGTTTATTTTGACGGGTGTTGTGAGAATGGATGTCGCTGTTGAGGGTATGTTCATTGGGTTGTTTGTGTATGTACAAGATGGTTTGCATTATGTATAAGCTGTAGAATGTTAATATCTTATGTTTTATAAAGTGTTCTTTACAGTGAGGTTTTATGAAAGAGTCTTTTCTTTGTCTTAGACCCAGAATGATCCTGAGAGCTTTTTTTTGCAATGTGAAAATTGTTTTTGCATTTGGGGAACCACCCCAGAATTCTACTCCATATCTGAGATGAGATTCAAAGTTTGCGGAATATGCTATTTTAGCTGTTTTAATATTTGAAATTGATTTTATAATCCTTAATGCATATATAGTAGAGTTTAATTTTTTAGACAATTTTTCACATTGTTTGTTCCAATTTAGATGTTCATCCATCGTTAGGCCAAGAAAATCCGCGAGATTAGTCTTTTTTATTTTGTTGTTTTTCTCAGCGTTGATAGTGAGGGTTTGTGGTTTTTCTTCCTCTTTGATGTTCTGGTTGCCAAACATGACAAATGTGGTTTTGTTATAATTTAGTATCAGATTGTTTACACTAAACCACTGGTTTGCCACAAACAGCTGTTTTTCCGATTGTGTTATAAGTGATTTTACACAGCTAGCTCTGATGGTGATGCTTGTGTCATCCGCAAAGAGCTGTGAGTTTTTTATAAGGTGAGCAAAATCATTAATGAATATAATAAAAAGAAGCGCCATCTTAGTTCCCTAAGTCAAGGCCTACTTGATAATGTGTCTACTAAGTGCGCGAACACATTATCCAATGGGCCTTACAGAGAATTTGTAAACAAATAGCAGACTGCAGCTGACGTCAATTTCAGAAGTCGGTTGTACATTTGAATGCAATAAATACATAAATAGGCTACCACTTATAAAATCTTTGATTCTTATATTGGCAGGTAACATTATGATGTAAATAATTTTCATATCTTTCAACTTCATATGTCAATTTTTATTTGCATAATGGATATTAGGGGTAGGCATAAGGCCTATTAGCATTGATGTGGTTGGTAAGATAAAGATGAGTCCAAGCTATACTTGGGAGATCCGTGGTTCGATTCCCGGTTGGGGCAGACTTTTTTAATTTCTGAATTGTAGTCAATAATAAATAATACTTGCACGGTTGCACCATATATAAACCAAAACCTCATGAGGCAAACTTGAACTTGAATCTGATCTAAGGGCCTAAGCCTAAGAACGCGGGTCACCTTCAGACCTAAGCTCTACGACGACTTTTACAAGAAGGCTTTATTGGGTAAGGTCTAGCTAGGCCTTGGTCCATGAAAAATCCCACATAAAGATGAGGGCCTAGCCTAGGATTATGCACATACAATCTTTTATCGTGGAGTTGTAACTACATTCTAAACACAAAGGTAATATCAATGGTAATATTGATAATAATCTACAATGCCCAATCTTTGCTGTCCATGATCTGTCAAAACAAAACAAAAACATAGCACATTCTGCTACGGATAATATTACAGAGCGTGTTCGGAGCGCTCCAGATTATTTTTAAAACACACGCAGGGATATAAGATGGCGGTTGTTTACATCAGGTGAGAAGACCCAACTTACAGCAGCTTAGCATAAGTATCTAGTGGACCCTGGCGTTTCCCTAGTCTAGTTGGCTAAGGCGCCCTTGTAGCCGAAATGTGAAAGAAGTGGGTTCAATCCCCTGGTCGGGAAAGATTTTGTAATTTTTAGATTGTATTTCAAAAATAATTAAACATGTTTTGAAATGCATATAACGCAGTGTAGTCCATCATCTGTGGCAATAGGGCCTACTATGGTAAACATAGCCAGTACGAAATACGTGAAAATATTGCAAGGTTTACTCAATCTACGAGCGGAATTTGGGGGTACCTTGACGTGCAACATTCGACAGACCTTGCATGGGCACGGCATTTCACGGCCAGGCGAATAACAAACAAAAAATATCTTTTAAAAATCTAAAACATTGTACCCGATTACATTACTTTTCTTCCCCCTACCTTAGGCCTACCTAGCCTATCATAGGCTAGAGAGGCGCATTATGACCTTACAGTTGACGCGCCCGTCCCCGTATGCCAACTAAACTTTAAAAAACTATTATTTATACGAATATAATTATCAAACTTAAATGCATATGTTCCCGGGTACTCACCACATGACTCGCTCACTCGTCTAACTACGACTTTGGCGTTTGCCCAGGGTCCACTAGATACCTAAAGCGGCTGTCACACGATTGAGAAAATCGCGCGAGTTGGCTCGCGCGAGTTTATTACCATCCTTGTCACACGACAGACAATGAAGGTAACAACAACGCCACCTATTGGTGTTCACTGGTCACGTGTTATGGTAGTGGGTTCTGATTGCTCTCGCTACCTCGACTTGCTAGGAAGTTGAACAAGCTGGACATTTTTCGTGGCGAGCGCGAGCTCGCGCTCGCTGGCTCACCGTCTGACGGGAGGCGGTGAGTTCCATGTAAACAAGTGTAGGCCTACTCCCAGAGAGTTACTCGCGCGAGCCAACTCGCGCGATTTTCTCAATCGTCTGACAGGCGCTTAACAGCTGCTGTAAGGTGGGTCTTCGCTTGTACTTCCACAATGTAGTAGTAGTAGTAGTAGTAGTAGTAGTAGGTTTTATTTCCAATACAAATGTTACATTGTAGTTGACCCATCTAATCCTCTGTAGAGGATTATTACAATAGGGTATTTGGAAAAAATGTTTAAATATACAGTTAAATAAATAAATAGATTACCATAGTAGGCTTTATAAAATAAACTAAGAATATAATACAATGAAAAAATAAAAAATACGATTAATATTACACTTTAAATTTTGAATTAGAGATAAATAAATATATTTTAAAATCCATAGGCCCCTAGTCACTAGTGCACTGGTTGTAACCTGGACATATTGAATTTTTTTTTTATTGCAGTAGGTATCTTTGAAGGCCTATATGTTTTTGTCTTCTAGGTATTCTTGAACTGAGTAATATGCTTTTTTTAGAAAAATTGATTTCAGCTTGTGTTTGAATGAGTTTACATTGTTTATATTTTTTATTTCTTGTGGCAATTTGTTGTAAAGTTTTGAGTTTATGTATGATGAATTTAATTGTAGTGTTTTAGTTTTGAGGTATTGTGTGTGAATATGTTTATTTTGACGGGTGTTGTGAGAATGGATGTCGCTGTTGAGGGTATGTTCATTGGGTTGTTTGTGTATGTACAAGATGGTTTGCATTATGTATAAGCTGTAGAATGTTAATATCTTATGTTTTATAAAGTGTTCTTTACAGTGAGGTTTTATGAAAGAGTCTTTTCTTTGTCTTAGACCCAGAATGATCCTGAGAGCTTTTTTTTGCAATGTGAAAATTGTTTTTGCATTTGGGGAACCACCCCAGAATTCTACTCCATATCTGAGATGAGATTCAAAGTTTGCGGAATATGCTATTTTAGCTGTTTTAATATTTGAAATTGATTTTATAATCCTTAATGCATATATAGTAGAGTTTAATTTTTTAGACAATTTTTCACATTGTTTGTTCCAATTTAGATGTTCATCAATCGTTAGGCCAAGAAAATCTGCGAGATTAGTCTTTTTTATTTTTGGTGTTTTTCTCAGCGTTGATAGTGAGGGTTTGTGGTTTTTCTTCCTCTTTGATGTTCTGGTTGCCAAACATGACAAATGTGGTTTTGTTATAATTTAGTATCAGATTGTTTACACTAAACCACTGGTTTGCCACAAACAGCTGTTTTTCCGATTGTGTTATAAGTGATTTTACACAGCTAGCTCTGATGGTGATGCTTGTGTCATCCGCAAAGAGCTGTGAGTTTTTTATAAGGTGAGCAAAATCATTAATGAATATAATAAAAAGAAGCGCCATCTTAGTTCCCTAAGTCAAGGCCTACTTGATAATGTGTCTACTAAGTGCGCGAACACATTATCCAATGGGCCTTACAGAGAATTTGTAAACAAATAGCAGACTGCAGCTGACGTCAATTTCAGAAGTCGGTTGTACATTTGAATGCAATAAATACATAAATAGGCTACCACTTATAAAATCTTTGATTCTTATATTGGCAGGTAACATTATGATGTAAATAATTTTCATATCTTTCAACTTCATATGTCAATTTTTATTTGCATAATGGATATTAGGGGTAGGCATAAGGCCTATTAGCATTGATGTGGTTGGTAAGATAAAGATGAGTCCAAGCTATACTTGGGAGATCCGTGGTTCGATTCCCGGTTGGGGCAGACTTTTTTAATTTCTGAATTGTAGTCAATAATAAATAATACTTGCACGGTTGCACCATATATAAACCAAAACCTCATGAGGCAAACTTGAACTTGAATCTGATCTAAGGGCCTAAGCCTAAGAACGCGGGTCACCTTCAGACCTAAGCTCTACGACGACTTTTACAAGAAGGCTTTATTGGGTAAGGCCCTAGCTAGGCCTTGGTCCATGAAAAATCCCACATAAAGATGAGGGCCTAGCCTAGGATTATGCACATACAATCTTTTATCGTGGAGTTGTAACTACATTCTAAACACAAAGGTAATATCAATGGTAATATTGATAATAATCTACAATGCCCAATCTTTGCTGTCCATGATCTGTCAAAACAAAACAAAAACATAGCACATTCTGCTACGGATAATATTACAGAGCGTGTTCGGAGCGCTCCAGATTATTTTTAAAACACACGCAGGGATATAAGATGGCGGTTTGTTTTACATCAGGTGAGAAGACCCAACTTACAGCAGCTTAGCATAAGTATCTAGTGGACCCTGGCGTTTGCCTAGTCTAGTTGGCTAAGGCGCCCTTGTAGCCGAAATGTGAAAGAAGTGGGTTCAATCCCCTGGTCGGGAAAGATTTTGTAATTTTTAGATTGTATTTCAAAAATAATTAAACATGTTTTGAAATGCATATAACGCAGTGTAGTCCATCATCTGTGGCAATAGGGCCTACTATGGTAAACATAGCCAGTACGAAATACGTGAAAATATTGCAAGGTTTACTCAATCTCCGAGCGGAATTTGGGGTACCTTGACGTGCAACATTCGACAGACCTTGCATGGCACGGCATTTCACGGCCAGGCGAATAACAAACAAAAAATATCTTTTCAAAATCTAAAACATTGTCGTTAAAAAATAATTTCTAAACATTGGAAGTCTATTTTTCAGTTTATTATTTCTTGTAGGTTTAAATCGCAATGAATCTTGCTGATTTTGTTAGCAGTTCTCAATAAACTCGTACCGGATGTCCGTTTAAAATTTCAGCGCAATCTGTTCAGCGATTCGGCTGATTTTCAACGTACACACACACACACACGCAGAAAAACCATAAGGGCCGTTTAAGTCGAATGGAGATCACATACGTTCGCTACGCTCACTCGTTCAAAAAACATACCTGCTCCGGAAAAAAGATCTGACTAGCAACGGTTCAAGATAACCCGTTGTAGCTTGTGCGAGGTTCTTTATTTAGATTAGATCTATGCTTGCATGCCCTTAAGGCTATTCGACCGTGTTTTTCTATTTTCTAAAATATGCCACCAAGTCAAAATATAGTGAATGGCTTTAAATCCTGGCACTTTTAGAAAATCAAAACTATTTTTTTTTTAATATTCTGATCCGGTACACGGCTAATATTGCCTCCTCAAAATAATTTCAAACTTCAATTTGCCAAAGCACCCCATTCAATGTAGGGTGTTGTGTTTTTGTTACATTAATTTTATACTAGTTTTCTATAGGCTGACCGAGAGAAAAAAGATTTTTTTTACAATTGTCTTTCCTGAGAATTTTTTTTGTTTGGCGGTAAAAATTGGTTGGTTCAAAATACCGCCAAACAAAAAATTCGCAGGAAAGACAATAATTGTTTTTTTTAATTCTCTCATTCAGCATATAGAAAACCAGTTGAAAATTAATGTCACAAAAGCACAACACCCTACGTTGAATGGTGTGCCTTGGCGAATTGAAGTTTGAATTTATTTTGAGGAGGCAATATTGGCCGTGTACCGGACCAGAAAAATTTGAAAAAAAATAGTTTTGATTTTCTAAAAGAGCCAGGTTTAAAGCCATTCACTATATTTTGACTTGGTAGCATATTTTGGAAAATAAAAAACCCCGGTCGAATAGCCTTAAGAGGATGATTTATCAACAATTTATTTATCTAGGTGCCCGTTCAGGCGCCGCAGCCAAGCCACGGTGTGTCTTCCACTGAAAATCAGTTATATAACTGAGTGGGTAGACTCTAAATACATTTTTTTTTTTAAAACACTCTTGTATACCTTATACAGCAAGCAGAGTTGGGTTGTTTTCGAAGTGTCTCACAGTCATAATGGAAAGTGTTATGAACTTAAAAACTGTCATAATTGGGGGGATTTAGGTACCTGACAACACAATTGCCAAATTTGATTGGGGTACGATCATTGCTTCTGGGTGAAAATTTGGGTTTAACTTTAAACATGATCAAAATAAATTTATGGATGTTAGTTACTACTTGCTACTACTTTTGATGTATTCTCTCAGTTTCAATTGTCTAGCGATTCTGACCAAACAGGTGGGACTACAACGATCATATTATGGACATTAATAGTGGGTCAAGGTAATAGTGAAAGAAAAAGTTAAAAGTTAGCTGGAAGGCATCGAATCAAAATAAAGGTTTTTAAATTAGCCTTTTTTACATGTATATACTACACAAGTAACATAGAAACTTGACAATAATCACATACAGTGCATACACAAAGCAATCATTTGAGCCATGAGATATTTAACATTGTTTATTGGTATTACCATAGCAATTATAAAACTATATTAAAATTATTCTATTTTAACAAACAAATTATCTTTGTATTGCTCATGTAGGCCTACCCTTTTACATTTGAGCATTATTAATTTGTAAATGTACGTTGCCCCGTAACTACATCCTTGAAAAGCTTGGCAAAATAAAATTTGCAAGAACTATTACGTTTAAATTTAAAAATTGCAAATTACATTTTGCCAAGCTTTTCAAGGATGTAGTCACGGGGAAGTTTACATTTACGAATTAAGATTGCGCAAATGTAGAAGGATACATGAGCTTGGCCCTTCCTTTAGATCTCATTACTTTTGAGTGTGTAAGGTTTGGCTCTAAGTTTACAAGTTTTTTGTGTGCGTTCGATAAAAACTACACCGTGCATGCGTAAAATATGGTCAAAAGTGAACTTTTATCGAAAACTGATTCAAAGGTATCTACTGAAAATTGAATAGCATAGGAGTATAGATTTATCATTTCTTTACAATCCAGATTTTACTTGAGTCTTCTCTGTCTCTATTCGTTTGGCAATCAGACCTTTTTCCGATAGCAATGTTTTGTTCTCAATTCTGTCCGGGAAGTGCTTTCTTAATTAATGATGATATTAAACACGTGACATTCCCCAGGTAACAGACTGGAGACCACTATCTACCCAGTGATTCGACACAAGCTTAGCAAAGCACTGGTCAACTGGCATCCGTCCGATCGGTCTGCACGGCTGATGCTCCTGCCCTGGCACAAGGTGTTTCCCAAGGGCGACATGGACGCATTCCTCATTAAGAACATCCTGCCCAAGCTGCAGCTTGCCATGCAAGAGCTAGTCATCAATCCACATCAACAGCATCTGGGTAAGACACGTTGGTCTACTACTGTATGTGGTAGGTTCTCAACATTGGGTTATTTCATTTTAAAAATTATCTTAAGTGAGGTCAACTTACAAAACATGAACTTTATAATAGTAAGTATAGGCCTGAGTAATAATACTGTAGTACAGTGGTTCCCAACCTTTTTCAACTCAATGCACCCCATTGCTACATTTAATAATTTTGTGGCACCCCCTTCAACCGAGTACAGTAATTTAGCAGGTCTGGTAAACAATATAATTTTTTAGTTTAGTAGATAAAATTAATGATGTTTCAATTTGCAAGGAACCATAGCTTGATTTGCTAATTTTTCACCACAGACAATTGCACTCGGGACTAGGCGGGCCTTTCTTCATCACCGCACCATGTAAATCCCATGTAGCTAAGTAGCTGTCATCATAAAACTGTTTGTCAGTCTTCACAGATTTCTTAATAGTATCACTGCTCGCACTTATAACTGATTTGTCCGATAGTTTTGAACATTTTTTTTCACACATCACTTCAGTTGATTCACTATCGCCCAATATCAGTCGTTTAATCACAAACTTACCCATGTTCCGCAAAAGCTACCGACTTAAACTTTGACCGGATGTACACTGACTGACAGTGGTGATTGCGGCAAGCACGTAGGCCTGTATACCCTCCCGCATTCTTTCTCGATGACGTCGGGTGAGTGAGAATTGGACGAGGTTATTGTGCACGGCGCATGGAGGTTGACAGCTGACATAGGAGCAGCATCGTTGCTGCATGATAACGCAATATCCATTTTTCATTCTCGATTTGGTTGATCGGGAAACACTCCCGTGGGTGACTACAACTCAGAAATTAAAAAAGTCCGCCCCAACCGGGAATCGAACCACGGATCTCCCACATTCCAGGTGGACGTCTTAACCACTAGACCATCAGGACGGGTACATTTTAATCTCTGAATTGTAGTTGCATTATACATCTGAATGGATGGAACAGTACTGCAACAAATATCTGCTGCCTTTGAACTGACCACCAAACATTAATTATAATGTCATTACCTTTACGCAGGTATGAGCGAGGGTTTATTTCTCGATTTGGTTGATCGGGAAACACTCCCGTGGGTGTAATTGTTTTTATTTACTACAATTCAGAAATTAAAAAAGTCCGCCCCAAAAAAATGTACCCGTCCTGATGGTCTAGTGGTTAAGACGTCCACCTGGAATGTGGGAGATCCGTGGTTCGATTCCCGGTTGGGCGGACTTTTTTAATTTCTGAATTGTAGTAAATAAAAACAATTACACCCACGGGAGTGTTTCCCGATCAACCAAATCGAGAAATAAACCCTCGCTCATACCTGCGTAAAGGTAATGACATTATAATTAATGTTTGGTGGTCAGTTCAAAGGCAGCAGATATTCGTTGCAGTACTGTTCCATCCATTCAGATGTATAATGCAACTACAATTCAGAGATTAAAATGTACCCGTCCTGATGGTCTAGTGGTTAAGACGTCCACCTGGAATGTGGGAGATCCGTGGTTCGATTCCCTTTTGGGGCGGACTTTTTTAATTTCTGAATTGTAGTAAATAAAAATCCATTTTTCAATTGGGACCGTTTTGAATAAAAACTGTTGTTATGAGTCGATAAGTAGGCTATATTTATTTTTCTTGGTGTAAAATTCATTATTTTACTGTATTTTTTATATTTCATAAACTATATGCACAAGAGTTTTGCGGCACCCCTGCATAAGGTCTGCGGCACCTTGGTTGGGAACCACTGCTTTAGTATCAAGTAACTAATACCTGTATACTATAATATTGTTATACTACTATGAGTTTAATAAGCCCTATAATAATTGCTGTAAATTTGTTGATATAAGTATTTCATGTTTTACACAATTGAATGCTTTACTGAGCTTTGGCACGCTCTTCCTGCTATCGATGACCCCTCATCTAATGCTACGACTATTTGGTGGTGAACAGAACATAGGGCATCACTAGCGAACTTTCCCTTTTGGAAACCAAATTGATTAAGTATGATTGATAATATTAAAGGGGTATTTAACCGCTAAACTCAAAAAATATATTTTATCTAGGTGCCCGTTAGGGCGCCTCAGCCAAGCCGCGGTGCGCTACACACTCAAGCACCTTATACACCAAGCAGAGTTGGGGTGATTTCGAGGTGTTACCCAGCCGTCATGTAACGTGATGTGAACTTGAAAACTATCACAATCGAGGGGATTTAGGTACCTGACAACACATGCCAAATTTTATTGGGGTACGATTATTCCTTCTTGGTGAAAAAATGGCTTGAAACATGCTCAAAATCACTTTAAGGATGTTAGCTACTGCTACTGCTACTGCTACTGCTACTGCTACTGCTAACATCTAATTCGTCAGTTTCAATCGGCCCGCGATTCTGACCAGACGGGTGGGGCTACAATGTTCATATTTTACATGGACATTAAGGTTATAGTAATATAGTCTCTTTTGAAAAAAAAAGTTGAAAAAGTTTGCTGGAAGGCTTCCAAATAAAGGTTTTAAAATAAGCCTTATACACTAGGCATACAATCAACAAGTAACTATAGTTACTTGACACTTGTTGACGGTACAAGCAGAGTTAGGCGGGAAAGTGCGATACGTAAACAAATAGCGGACATTTTAAATTTTTCTTCTTTGTGTGGAACGAGAAAAGGTGTCATTATACTCTCATATAAAACAAATCAGAAACCGTCCCTGGCCTAGGCCCAGATGTAGAAAATTATTTATAATACAACAGTGTAGGTCTAAAGTTCCATTAGGCTATGGACTAGATAAAATAAGTACTTACATTACATGTTTGACAAGCCCTAGGCCTTTCTTAGCCAACCCTAGGCCAGCACAACCTTTTTCTGACACACTTTCCGCACAAATAACCAGTTTTGATTACTAAAAGCCTAATGCAGATAAACAATGGTATGATAGTCCTAGGCTATTCCAAAATTTACGGCAATAATAAGCCTTTTCTTTTTTTTTAATAAACTCACGCAATCTCCTGTCACTTTTAATGAAAATGTAAAACAAAAGATGGTGAAAATTTTCAATATTCTTTTTGGTTATCTGATGATTTACATGGCTGTGGATGCAGTGAAATAGGTGTAAAATAACATTAGTTGTGTGTTTGTTGTTACATGGGAAAGTTTTAATTGGATGTGAGTTGCCTAGACTTAACCAGTCCTTATACCGTCGTTATACCATGGTTATACCACCTATACCCAGGATGTACATGAATCCGGGCCTAGATATTTTACATCCTATTGTTATTGCTAATACCATAAAAATTAAATCAACTTTGATAAAAATATATTTTAACAAATAATTTTGTAATGGAACTTGAAAAAGTAATGAGATCACACACATAACAAAAACTTGTAGAAATACAGCCAAACCTTAAGGGCCCCTTACACGGGGAAGTTGAAATAGTAAAAAGTAAAAAGTGAAAAGAACGAGTAGCTTTTCGAAGCCAAGGGCCCTTTACACGGGGAAGTTGAAAAAGTAAAAAGTGAAAAGTTTCCCAACTTGAGTAAAAAGTGAAAAGTAGAATGGCCTTGAAGAGTTGAACGTGATTGGTCGACAACGTTGTCATTGAGTTCAACTTTGTCAAGAAATCGAGATGCAGAGAAACGTAACACCTTTGTCACAGCTTGATATATAAGTGGCGGTGGAAATTCCTGCCCGACTGTCAGCTGAGTGTCATTCTGTCAACTTGAAAAATACGCGCAAAAATTGTGATTCATAGCGTCTACCGAACTAGCACTTTTAGTTTGCCCCAAAATAGAGAGGCAATGCGGAACCCGATCGCGACTGAAGAAAGGCTGGCAGTGACGTTGCCGTTTACGTCATTGCGTTTTAGCATCAAGTTGTACCTAACCTAGGTCTAGGCCCGGGCTCAACCTAGGATAGATAGTAAACAAACACGCGCCCTCTATGAACGCGCCAGTACTGTGTGAAGATCAAGATTGAAGAAAACAATGTCATGTAGTC